>CATQFJ010000105.1:0-16436 GCA_956483585.1 Gymnocheta viridis
AAGCTATGCAATAGCTTTGCCGCGGCAGTTCTCGAGTGCCACATGTCTTTTTTTATTGGCGTATCAGTAACGCTCCAAAAGAAAAGGCTATAGCCTTTTCTATTAATTAAAAAAAATTATGTTAGTTATTTTTTTTTAATTTAATACATTTTATTGAAAACAAAATGCTATGCAATAGCTTTGCCGCGGCAGTTCTCGAGTGCCACATGTCTTTTTTTATTGGCGTATCAGTAACGCTCCAAAAGAAAAGGCTATATAGCCTTTTCTATTAATTAAAAAAAATTATGTTAGTTATTTTTTTTTAATTTAATACATTTTATTGAAAACAAAATGCTATGCAATAGCTTTGCCGCGGCAGTTCTCGAGTGCCACATGTCTTTTTTTATTGGCGTATCAGTAACGCTCCAAAAGAAAAGGCTATAGCCTTTTCTATTAATTAAAAAAAATTATGTTAGTTATTTTTTTTTAATTTAATACATTTTATTGAAAACAAAATGCTATGCAATAGCTTTGCCGCGGCAGTTCTCGAGTGCCACATGTCTTTTTTTATTGGCGTATCAGTAACGCTCCAAAAGAAAAGGCTATAGCCTTTTCTATTAATTAAAAAAAATTATGTTAGTTATTTTTTTTTAATTTAATACATTTTATTGAAAACAAAATGCTATGCAATAGCTTTGCCGCGGCAGTTCTCGAGTGCCACATGTCTTTTTTTATTGGCGTATCAGTAACGCTCCAAAAGAAAAGGCTATAGCCTTTTCTATTAATTAAAAAAAATTATGTTAGTTATTTTTTTTTAATTTAATACATTTTATTGAAAACAAAATGCTATGCAATAGCTTTGCCGCGGCAGTTCTCGAGTGCCACATGTCTTTTTTTATTGGCGTATCAGTAACGCTCCAAAAGAAAAGGCTATAGCCTTTTCTATTAATTAAAAAAAATTATGTTAGTTATTTTTTTTTAATTTAATACATTTTATTGAAAACAAAATGCTATGCAATAGCTTTGCCGCGGCAGTTCTCGAGTGCCACATGTCTTTTTTTATTGGCGTATCAGTAACGCTCCAAAAGAAAAGGCTATAGCCTTTTCTATTAATTAAAAAAAATTATGTTAGTTATTTTTTTTTAATTTAATACATTTTATTGAAAACAAAATGCTATGCAATAGCTTTGCCGCGGCAGTTCTCGAGTGCCACATGTCTTTTTTTATTGGCGTATCAGTAACGCTCCAAAAGAAAAGGCTATAGCCTTTTCTATTAATTAAAAAAAATTATGTTAGTTATTTTTTTTTAATTTAATACATTTTATTGAAAACAAAATGCTATGCAATAGCTTTGCCGCGGCAGTTCTCGAGTGCCACATGTCTTTTTTTATTGGCGTATCAGTAACGCTCCAAAAGAAAAGGCTATAGCCTTTTCTATTAATTAAAAAAAATTATGTTAGTTATTTTTTTTTAATTTAATACATTTTATTGAAAACAAAATGCTATGCAATAGCTTTGCCGCGGCAGTTCTCGAGTGCCACATGTCTTTTTTTATTGGCGTATCAGTAACGCTCCAAAAGAAAAGGCTATAGCCTTTTCTATTAATTAAAAAAAATTATGTTAGTTATTTTTTTTTAATTTAATACATTTTATTGAAAACAAAATGCTATGCAATAGCTTTGCCGCGGCAGTTCTCGAGTGCCACATGTCTTTTTTTATTGGCGTATCAGTAACGCTCCAAAAGAAAAGGCTATAGCCTTTTCTATTAATTAAAAAAAATTATGTTAGTTATTTTTTTTTAATTTAATACATTTTATTGAAAACAAAATGCTATGCAATAGCTTTGCCGCGGCAGTTCTCGAGTGCCACATGTCTTTTTTTATTGGCGTATCAGTAACGCTCCAAAAGAAAAGGCTATAGCCTTTTCTATTAATTAAAAAAAATTATGTTAGTTATTTTTTTTTAATTTAATACATTTTATTGAAAACAAAATGCTATGCAATAGCTTTGCCGCGGCAGTTCTCGAGTGCCACATGTCTTTTTTTATTGGCGTATCAGTAACGCTCCAAAAGAAAAGGCTATAGCCTTTTCTATTAATTAAAAAAAATTATGTTAGTTATTTTTTTTTAATTTAATACATTTTATTGAAAACAAAATGCTATGCAATAGCTTTGCCGCGGCAGTTCTCGAGTGCCACATGTCTTTTTTTATTGGCGTATCAGTAACGCTCCAAAAGAAAAGGCTATAGCCTTTTCTATTAATTAAAAAAAATTATGTTAGTTATTTTTTTTTAATTTAATACATTTTATTGAAAACAAAATGCTATGCAATAGCTTTGCCGCGGCAGTTCTCGAGTGCCACATGTCTTTTTTTATTGGCGTATCAGTAACGCTCCAAAAGAAAAGGCTATAGCCTTTTCTATTAATTAAAAAAAATTATGTTAGTTATTTTTTTTTAATTTAATACATTTTATTGAAAACAAAATGCTATGCAATAGCTTTGCCGCGGCAGTTCTCGAGTGCCACATGTCTTTTTTTATTGGCGTATCAGTAACGCTCCAAAAGAAAAGGCTATTATAGCCTTTTCTATTAATTAAAAAAAATTATGTTAGTTATTTTTTTTTAATTTAATACATTTTATTGAAAACAAAATGCTATGCAATAGCTTTGCCGCGGCAGTTCTCGAGTGCCACATGTCTTTTTTTATTGGCGTATCAGTAACGCTCCAAAAGAAAAGGCTATAGCCTTTTCTAATAATTAAAAAAAATTATGTTAGTTATTTTTTTTTAATTTAATACATTTTATTGAAAACAAAATGCTATGCAATAGCTTTGCCGCGGCAGTTCTCGAGTGCCACATGTCTTTTTTTATTGGCGTATCAGTAACGCTCCAAAAGAAAAGGCTATAGCCTTTTCTATTAATTAAAAAAAATTATGTTAGTTATTTTTTTTTAATTTAATACATTTTATTGAAAACAAAATGCTATGCAATAGCTTTGCCGCGGCAGTTCTCGAGTGCCACATGTCTTTTTTTATTGGCGTATCAGTAACGCTCCAAAAGAAAAGGCTATTATAGCCTTTTCTATTAATTAAAAAAAATTATGTTAGTTATTTTTTTTTAATTTAATACATTTTATTGAAAACAAAATGCTATGCAATAGCTTTGCCGCGGCAGTTCTCGAGTGCCACATGTCTTTTTTTATTGGCGTATCAGTAACGCTCCAAAAGAAAAGGCTATAGCCTTTTCTATTAATTAAAAAAAATTATGTTAGTTATTTTTTTTTAATTTAATACATTTTATTGAAAACAAAATGCTATGCAATAGCTTTGCCGCGGCAGTTCTCGAGTGCCACATGTCTTTTTTTATTGGCGTATCAGTAACGCTCCAAAAGAAAAGGCTATAGCCTTTTCTATTAATTAAAAAAAATTATGTTAGTTGTTTTTTTTTAATTTAATACATTTTATTGAAAACAAAATGCTATGCAATAGCTTTGCCGCGGCAGTTCTCGAGTGCCACATGTCTTTTTTTATTGGCGTATCAGTAACGCTCCAAAAGAAAAGGCTATAGCCTTTTCTATTAATTAAAAAAAATTATGTTAGTTATTTTTTTTTAATTTAATACATTTTATTGAAAACAAAATGCTATGCAATAGCTTTGCCGCGGCAGTTCTCGAGTGCCACATGTCTTTTTTTATTGGCGTATCAGTAACGCTCCAAAAGAAAAGGCTATAGCCTTTTCTATTAATTAAAAAAAATTATGTTAGTTATTTTTTTTTAATTTAATACATTTTATTGAAAACAAAATGCTATGCAATAGCTTTGCCGCGGCAGTTCTCGAGTGCCACATGTCTTTTTTTATTGGCGTATCAGTAACGCTCCAAAAGAAAAGGCTATAGCCTTTTCTATTAATTAAAAAAAATTATGTTAGTTATTTTTTTTTAATTTAATACATTTTATTGAAAACAAAATGCTATGCAATAGCTTTGCCGCGGCAGTTCTCGAGTGCCACATGTCTTTTTTTATTGGCGTATCAGTAACGCTCCAAAAGAAAAGGCTATTATAGCCTTTTCTATTAATTAAAAAAAATTATGTTAGTTATTTTTTTTTAATTTAATACATTTTATTGAAAACAAAATGCTATGCAATAGCTTTGCCGCGGCAGTTCTCGAGTGCCACATGTCTTTTTTTATTGGCGTATCAGTAACGCTCCAAAAGAAAAGGCTATAGCCTTTTCTATTAATTAAAAAAAATTATGTTAGTTATTTTTTTTTAATTTAATACATTTTATTGAAAACAAAATGCTATGCAATAGCTTTGCCGCGGCAGTTCTCGAGTGCCACATGTCTTTTTTTATTGGCGTATCAGTAACGCTCCAAAAGAAAAGGCTATAGCCTTTTCTATTAATTAAAAAAAATTATGTTAGTTATTTTTTTTTAATTTAATACATTTTATTGAAAACAAAATGCTATGCAATAGCTTTGCCGCCTTTTCTATTAATTAAAAAAAATTATGTTAGTTATTTTTTTTTAATTTAATACATTTTATTGAAAACAAAATGCTATGCAATAGCTTTGCCGCGGCAGTTCTCGAGTGCCACATGTCTTTTTTTATTGGCGTATCAGTAACGCTCCAAAAGAAAAGGCTATAGCCTTTTCTATTAATTAAAAAAAATTATGTTAGTTATTTTTTTTTTAATTTAATACATTTTATTGAAAACAAAATGCTATGCAATAGCTTTGCCGCGGCAGTTCTCGAGTGCCACATGTCTTTTTTTATTGGCGTATCAGTAACGCTCCAAAAGAAAAGGCTATTATAGCCTTTTCTATTAATTAAAAAAAATTATGTTAGTTATTTTTTTTTAATTTAATACATTTTATTGAAAACAAAATGCTATGCAATAGCTTTGCCGCGGCAGTTCTCGAGTGCCACATGTCCTTTTTTTATTGGCGTATCAGTAACGCTCCAAAAGAAAAGGCTATAGCCTTTTCTATTAATTAAAAAAAATTATGTTAGTTATTTTTTTTTAATTTAATACATTTTATTGAAAACAAAATGCTATGCAATAGCTTTGCCGCGGCAGTTCTCGAGTGCCACATGTCTTTTTTTATTGGCGTATCAGTAACGCTCCAAAAGAAAAGGCTATAGCCTTTTCTATTAATTAAAAAAAATTATGTTAGTTATTTTTTTTTAATTTAATACATTTTATTGAAAACAAAATGCTATGCAATAGCTTTGCCGCCTTTTCTATTAATTAAAAAAAATTATGTTAGTTATTTTTTTTTAATTTAATACATTTTATTGAAAACAAAATGCTATGCAATAGCTTTGCCGCGGCAGTTCTCGAGTGCCACATGTCTTTTTTTATTGGCGTATCAGTAACGCTCCAAAAGAAAAGGCTATAGCCTTTTCTATTAATTAAAAAAAATTATGTTAGTTATTTTTTTTTAATTTAATACATTTTATTGAAAACAAAATGCTATGCAATAGCTTTGCCGCGGCAGTTCTCGAGTGCCACATGTCTTTTTTTATTGGCGTATCAATAACGCTCCAAAAGAAAAGGCTATAGCCTTTTCTATTAATTAAAAAAAATTATGTTAGTTATTTTTTTTTAATTTAATACATTTTATTGAAAACAAAATGCTATGCAATAGCTTTGCCGCGGCAGTTCTCGAGTGCCACATGTCTTTTTTTATTGGCGTATCAGTAACGCTCCAAAAGAAAAGGCTATAGCCTTTTCTATTAATTAAAAAAAATTATGTTAGTTATTTTTTTTTAATTTAATACATTTTATTGAAAACAAAATGCTATGCAATAGCTTTGCCGCGGCAGTTCTCGAGTGCCACATGTCTTTTTTTATTGGCGTATCAGTAACGCTCCAAAAGAAAAGGCTATAGCCTTTTCTATTAATTAAAAAAAATTATGTTAGTTATTTTTTTTTAATTTAATACATTTTATTGAAAACAAAATGCTATGCAATAGCTTTGCCGCCTTTTCTATTAATTAAAAAAAATTATGTTAGTTATTTTTTTTTAATTTAATACATTTTATTGAAAACAAAATGCTATGCAATAGCTTTGCCGCGGCAGTTCTCGAGTGCCACATGTCTTTTTTTATTGGCGTATCAGTAACGCTCCAAAAGAAAAGGCTATAGCCTTTTCTATTAATTAAAAAAAATTATGTTAGTTATTTTTTTTTAATTTAATACATTTTATTGAAAACAAAATGCTATGCAATAGCTTTGCCGCGGCAGTTCTCGAGTGCCACATGTCTTTTTTTATTGGCGTATCAATAACGCTCCAAAAGAAAAGGCTATAGCCTTTTCTATTAATTAAAAAAAATTATGTTAGTTATTTTTTTTTAATTTAATACATTTTATTGAAAACAAAATGCTATGCAATAGCTTTGCCGCGGCAGTTCTCGAGTGCCACATGTCTTTTTTTATTGGCGTATCAATAACGCTCCAAAAGAAAAGGCTATAGCCTTTTCTATTAATTAAAAAAAATTATGTTAGTTATTTTTTTTTAATTTAATACATTTTATTGAAAACAAAATGCTATGCAATAGCTTTGCCGCCTTTTCTATTAATTAAAAAAAATTATGTTAGTTATTTTTTTTTAATTTAATACATTTTATTGAAAACAAAATGCTATGCAATAGCTTTGCCGCGGCAGTTCTCGAGTGCCACATGTCTTTTTTTATTGGCGTATCAGTAACGCTCCAAAAGAAAAGGCTATAGCCTTTTCTATTAATTAAAAAAAATTATGTTAGTTATTTTTTTTTAATTTAATACATTTTATTGAAAACAAAATGCTATGCAATAGCTTTGCCGCCTTTTCTATTAATTAAAAAAAATTATGTTAGTTATTTTTTTTTAATTTAATACATTTTATTGAAAACAAAATGCTATGCAATAGCTTTGCCGCGGCAGTTCTCGAGTGCCACATGTCTTTTTTTATTGGCGTATCAGTAACGCTCCAAAAGAAAAGGCTATAGCCTTTTCTATTAATTAAAAAAAATTATGTTAGTTATTTTTTTTTAATTTAATACATTTTATTGAAAACAAAATGCTATGCAATAGCTTTGCCGCCTTTTCTATTAATTAAAAAAAATTATGTTAGTTATTTTTTTTAATTTAATACATTTTATTGAAAACAAAATGCTATGCAATAGCTTTGCCGCGGCAGTTCTCGAGTGCCACATGTCTTTTTTTATTGGCGTATCAGTAACGCTCCAAAAGAAAAGGCTATAGCCTTTTCTATTAATTAAAAAAAATTATGTTAGTTATTTTTTTTTAATTTAATACATTTTATTGAAAACAAAATGCTATGCAATAGCTTTGCCGCCTTTTCTATTAATTAAAAAAAATTATGTTAGTTATTTTTTTTTAATTTTATACATTTTATTGAAAACAAAATGCTATGCAATAGCTTTGCCGCGGCAGTTCTCGAGTGCCACATGTCTTTTTTTATTGGCGTATCAGTAACGCTCCAAAAGAAAAGGCTATAGCCTTTTCTATTAATTAAAAAAAATTATGTTAGTTATTTTTTTTTAATTTAATACATTTTATTGAAAACAAAATGCTATGCAATAGCTTTGCCGCGGCAGTTCTCGAGTGCCACATGTCTTTTTTTATTGGCGTATCAGTAACGCTCCAAAAGAAAAGGCTATAGCCTTTTCTATTAATTAAAAAAAATTATGTTAGTTATTTTTTTTTAATTTAATACATTTTATTGAAAACAAAATGCTATGCAATAGCTTTGCCGCGGCAGTTCTCGAGTGCCACATGTCTTTTTTTATTGGCGTATCAGTAACGCTCCAAAAGAAAAGGCTATAGCCTTTTCTATTAATTAAAAAAAATTATGTTAGTTATTTTTTTTTAATTTAATACATTTTATTGAAAACAAAATGCTATGCAATAGCTTTGCCGCCTTTTCTATTAATTAAAAAAAATTATGTTAGTTATTTTTTTTAATTTAATACATTTTATTGAAAACAAAATGCTATGCAATAGCTTTGCCGCGGCAGTTCTCGAGTGCCACATGTCTTTTTTTATTGGCGTATCAGTAACGCTCCAAAAGAAAAGGCTATAGCCTTTTCTATTAATTAAAAAAAATTATGTTAGTTATTTTTTTTTAATTTAATACATTTTATTGAAAACAAAATGCTATGCAATAGCTTTGCCGCCTTTTCTATTAATTAAAAAAAATTATGTTAGTTATTTTTTTTTAATTTAATACATTTTATTGAAAACAAAATGCTATGCAATAGCTTTGCCGCGGCAGTTCTCGAGTGCCACATGTCTTTTTTTATTGGCGTATCAGTAACGCTCCAAAAGAAAAGGCTATATAGCCTTTTCTATTAATTAAAAAAAATTATGTTAGTTATTTTTTTTTAATTTAATACATTTTATTGAAAACAAAATGCTATGCAATAGCTTTGCCGCGGCAGTTCTCGAGTGCCACATGTCTTTTTTTATTGGCGTATCAGTAACGCTCCAAAAGAAAAGGCTATAGCCTTTTCTATTAATTAAAAAAAATTATGTTAGTTATTTTTTTTTAATTTAATACATTTTATTGAAAACAAAATGCTATGCAATAGCTTTGCCGCGGCAGTTCTCGAGTGCCACATGTCTTTTTTTATTGGCGTATCAGTAACGCTCCAAAAGAAAAGGCTATAGCCTTTTCTATTAATTAAAAAAAATTATGTTAGTTATTTTTTTTTAATTTAATACATTTTATTGAAAACAAAATGCTATGCAATAGCTTTGCCGCGGCAGTTCTCGAGTGCCACATGTCTTTTTTTATTGGCGTATCAGTAACGCTCCAAAAGAAAAGGCTATAGCCTTTTCTATTAATTAAAAAAAATTATGTTAGTTATTTTTTTTTAATTTAATACATTTTATTGAAAACAAAATGCTATGCAATAGCTTTGCCGCGGCAGTTCTCGAGTGCCACATGTCTTTTTTTATTGGCGTATCAGTAACGCTCCAAAAGAAAAGGCTATTATAGCCTTTTCTATTAATTAAAAAAAATTATGTTAGTTATTTTTTTTTAATTTAATACATTTTATTGAAAACAAAACGCTATGCAATAGCTTTGCCGCGGCAGTTCTCGAGTGCCACATGTCTTTTTTTATTGGCGTATCAGTAACGCTCCAAAAGAAAAGGCTATAGCCTTTTCTATTAATTAAAAAAAATTATGTTAGTTATTTTTTTTTAATTTAATACATTTTATTGAAAACAAAATGCTATGCAATAGCTTTGCCGCGGCAGTTCTCGAGTGCCACATGTCTTTTTTTATTGGCGTATCAGTAACGCTCCAAAAGAAAAGGCTATAGCCTTTTCTATTAATTAAAAAAAATTATGTTAGTTATTTTTTTTTAATTTAATACATTTTATTGAAAACAAAATGCTATGCAATAGCTTTGCCGCGGCAGTTCTCGAGTGCCACATGTCTTTTTTTATTGGCGTATCAGTAACGCTCCAAAAGAAAAGGCTATAGCCTTTTCTATTAATTAAAAAAAATTATGTTAGTTATTTTTTTTTAATTTAATACATTTTATTGAAAACAAAATGCTATGCAATAGCTTTGCCGCGGCAGTTCTCGAGTGCCACATGTCTTTTTTTATTGGCGTATCAGTAACGCTCCAAAAGAAAAGGCTATAGCCTTTTCTATTAATTAAAAAAAATTATGTTAGTTATTTTTTTTTAATTTAATACATTTTATTGAAAACAAAATGCTATG
Source organism: Gymnocheta viridis (assembly GCA_956483585.1). NCBI lineage: Eukaryota > Metazoa > Arthropoda > Insecta > Diptera > Tachinidae > Gymnocheta > Gymnocheta viridis. The sequence continues at coordinate 9,721 of CATQFJ010000105.1, forward strand.
CAATAGCTTTGCCGCGGCAGTTCTCGAGTGCCACATGTCTTTTTTTATTGGCGTATCAGTAACGCTCCAAAAGAAAAGGCTATATACCTTTTCTATTAATTAAAAAAAATTATGTTAGTTATTTTTTTTTAATTTAATACATTTTATTGAAAACAAAATGCTATGCAATAGCTTTGCCGCGGCAGTTCTCGAGTGCCACATGTCTTTTTTTATTGGCGTATCAGTAACGCTCCAAAAGAAAAGGCTATAGCCTTTTCTATTAATTAAAAAAAATTATGTTAGTTATTTTTTTTTAATTTAATACATTTTATTGAAAACAAAATGCTATGCAATAGCTTTGCCGCGGCAGTTCTCGAGTGCCACATGTCTTTTTTTATTGGCGTATCAGTAACGCTCCAAAAGAAAAGGCTATAGCCTTTTCTATTAATTAAAAAAAATTATGTTAGTTATTTTTTTTTAATTTAATACATTTTATTGAAAACAAAATGCTATGCAATAGCTTTGCCGCGGCAGTTCTCGAGTGCCACATGTCTTTTTTTATTGGCGTATCAGTAACGCTCCAAAAGAAAAGGCTATAGCCTTTTCTATTAATTAAAAAAAATTATGTTAGTTATTTTTTTTTAATTTAATACATTTTATTGAAAACAAAATGCTATGCAATAGCTTTGCCGCGGCAGTTCTCGAGTGCCACATGTCTTTTTTTATTGGCGTATCAGTAACGCTCCAAAAGAAAAGGCTATAGCCTTTTCTATTAATTAAAAAAAATTATGTTAGTTATTTTTTTTTAATTTAATACATTTTATTGAAAACAAAATGCTATGCAATAGCTTTGCCGCGGCAGTTCTCGAGTGCCACATGTCTTTTTTTATTGGCGTATCAGTAACGCTCCAAAAGAAAAGGCTATAGCCTTTTCTATTAATTAAAAAAAATTATGTTAGTTATTTTTTTTTAATTTAATACATTTTATTGAAAACAAAATGCTATGCAATAGCTTTGCCGCGGCAGTTCTCGAGTGCCACATGTCTTTTTTTATTGGCGTATCAGTAACGCTCCAAAAGAAAAGGCTATAGCCTTTTCTATTAATTAAAAAAAATTATGTTAGTTATTTTTTTTAATTTAATACATTTTATTGAAAACAAAATGCTATGCAATAGCTTTGCCACCTTTTTTATTAATTAAAAAAAATTATGTTAGTTATTTTTTTTTTAATTTAATACATTTTATTGAAAACAAAATGCTATGCAATAGCTTTGCCGCGGCAGTTCTCGAGTGCCACATGTCTTTTTTTATTGGCGTATCAGTAACGCTCCAAAAGAAAAGGCTATAGCCTTTTCTATTAATTAAAAAAAATTATGTTAGTTATTTTTTTTTAATTTAATACATTTTATTGAAAACAAAATGCTATGCAATAGCTTTGCCGCGGCAGTTCTCGAGTGCCACATGTCTTTTTTTATTGGCGTATCAGTAACGCTCCAAAAGAAAAGGCTATAGCCTTTTCTATTAATTAAAAAAAATTATGTTAGTTATTTTTTTTTAATTTAATACATTTTATTGAAAACAAAATGCTATGCAATAGCTTTGCCGCGGCAGTTCTCGAGTGCCACATGTCTTTTTTTATTGGCGTATCAGTAACGCTCCAAAAGAAAAGGCTATAGCCTTTTCTATTAATTAAAAAAAATTATGTTAGTTATTTTTTTTTAATTTAATACATTTTATTGAAAACAAAATGCTATGCAATAGCTTTGCCACCTTTTCTATTAATTAAAAAAAATTATGTTAGTTATTTTTTTTTAATTTAATACATTTTATTGAAAACAAAATGCTATGCAATAGCTTTGCCGCGGCAGTTCTCGAGTGCCACATGTCTTTTTTTATTGGCGTATCAGTAACGCTCCAAAAGAAAAGGCTATAGCCTTTTCTATTAATTAAAAAAAATTATGTTAGTTATTTTTTTTTAATTTAATACATTTTATTGAAAACAAAATGCTATGCAATAGCTTTGCCGCGGCAGTTCTCGAGTGCCACATGTCTTTTTTTATTGGCGTATCAGTAACGCTCCAAAAGAAAAGGCTATAGCCTTTTCTATTAATTAAAAAAAATTATGTTAGTTATTTTTTTTTAATTTAATACATTTTATTGAAAACAAAATGCTATGCAATAGCTTTGCCACCTTTTTTATTAATTAAAAAAAATTATGTTAGTTATTTTTTTTTTAATTTAATACATTTTATTGAAAACAAAATGCTATGCAATAGCTTTGCCGCGGCAGTTCTCGAGTGCCACATGTCTTTTTTTATTGGCGTATCAGTAACGCTCCAAAAGAAAAGGCTATAGCCTTTTCTATTAATTAAAAAAAATTATGTTAGTTATTTTTTTTTAATTTAATACATTTTATTGAAAACAAAATGCTATGCAATAGCTTTGCCGCGGCAGTTCTCGAGTGCCACATGTCTTTTTTTATTGGCGTATCAGTAACGCTCCAAAAGAAAAGGCTATAGCCTTTTCTATTAATTAAAAAAAATTATGTTAGTTATTTTTTTTTAATTTAATACATTTTATTGAAAACAAAATGCTATGCAATAGCTTTGCCGCGGCAGTTCTCGAGTGCCACATGTCTTTTTTTATTGGCGTATCAGTAACGCTCCAAAAGAAAAGGCTATAGCCTTTTCTATTAATTAAAAAAAATTATGTTAGTTATTTTTTTTTAATTTAATACATTTTATTGAAAACAAAATGCTATGCAATAGCTTTGCCACCTTTTTTATTAATTAAAAAAAATTATGTTAGTTATTTTTTTTTTAATTTAATACATTTTATTGAAAACAAAATGCTATGCAATAGCTTTGCCGCGGCAGTTCTCGAGTGCCACATGTCTTTTTTTATTGGCGTATCAGTAACGCTCCAAAAGAAAAGGCTATAGCCTTTTCTATTAATTAAAAAAAATTATGTTAGTTATTTTTTTTTAATTTAATACATTTTATTGAAAACAAAATGCTATGCAATAGCTTTGCCGCGGCAGTTCTCGAGTGCCACATGTCTTTTTTTATTGGCGTATCAGTAACGCTCCAAAAGAAAAGGCTATAGCCTTTTCTATTAATTAAAAAAAATTATGTTAGTTATTTTTTTTTAATTTAATACATTTTATTGAAAACAAAATGCTATGCAATAGCTTTGCCACCTTTTTTATTAATTAAAAAAAATTATGTTAGTTATTTTTTTTTTAATTTAATACATTTTATTGAAAACAAAATGCTATGCAATAGCTTTGCCGCGGCAGTTCTCGAGTGCCACATGTCTTTTTTTATTGGCGTATCAGTAACGCTCCAAAAGAAAAGGCTATAGCCTTTTCTATTAATTAAAAAAAATTATGTTAGTTATTTTTTTTTAATTTAATACATTTTATTGAAAACAAAATGCTATGCAATAGCTTTGCCGCGGCAGTTCTCGAGTGCCACATGTCTTTTTTTATTGGCGTATCAGTAACGCTCCAAAAGAAAAGGCTATAGCCTTTTCTATTAATTAAAAAAAATTATGTTAGTTATTTTTTTTTAATTTAATACATTTTATTGAAAACAAAATGCTATGCAATAGCTTTGCCACCTTTTTTATTAATTAAAAAAAATTATGTTAGTTATTTTTTTTTTAATTTAATACATTTTATTGAAAACAAAATGCTATGCAATAGCTTTGCCGCGGCAGTTCTCGAGTGCCACATGTCTTTTTTTATTGGCGTATCAGTAACGCTCCAAAAGAAAAGGCTATAGCCTTTTCTATTAATTAAAAAAAATTATGTTAGTTATTTTTTTTTAATTTAATACATTTTATTGAAAACAAAATGCTATGCAATAGCTTTGCCGCGGCAGTTCTCGAGTGCCACATGTCTTTTTTTATTGGCGTATCAGTAACGCTCCAAAAGAAAAGGCTATAGCCTTTTCTATTAATTAAAAAAAATTATGTTAGTTATTTTTTTTTAATTTAATACATTTTATTGAAAACAAAATGCTATGCAATAGCTTTGCCACCTTTTTTATTAATTAAAAAAAATTATGTTAGTTATTTTTTTTTTAATTTAATACATTTTATTGAAAACAAAATGCTATGCAATAGCTTTGCCGCGGCAGTTCTCGAGTGCCACATGTCTTTTTTTATTGGCGTATCAGTAACGCTCCAAAAGAAAAGGCTATAGCCTTTTCTATTAATTAAAAAAAATTATGTTAGTTATTTTTTTTTAATTTAATACATTTTATTGAAAACAAAATGCTATGCAATAGCTTTGCCGCGGCAGTTCTCGAGTGCCACATGTCTTTTTTTATTGGCGTATCAGTAACGCTCCAAAAGAAAAGGCTATAGCCTTTTCTATTAATTAAAAAAAATTATGTTAGTTATTTTTTTTTAATTTAATACATTTTATTGAAAACAAAATGCTATGCAATAGCTTTGCCGCGGCAGTTCTCGAGTGCCACATGTCTTTTTTTATTGGCGTATCAGTAACGCTCCAAAAGAAAAGGCTATAGCCTTTTCTATTAATTAAAAAAAATTATGTTAGTTATTTTTTTTTAATTTAATACATTTTATTGAAAACAAAATGCTATGCAATAGCTTTGCCACCTTTTCTATTAATTAAAAAAAATTATGTTAGTTATTTTTTTTTAATTTAATACATTTTATTGAAAACAAAATGCTATGCAATAGCTTTGCCGCGGCAGTTCTCGAGTGCCACATGTCTTTTTTTATTGGCGTATCAGTAACGCTCCAAAAGAAAAGGCTATAGCCTTTTCTATTAATTAAAAAAAATTATGTTAGTTATTTTTTTTTAATTTAATACATTTTATTGAAAACAAAATGCTATGCAATAGCTTTGCCGCGGCAGTTCTCGAGTGCCACATGTCTTTTTTTATTGGCGTATCAGTAACGCTCCAAAAGAAAAGGCTATAGCCTTTTCTATTAATTAAAAAAAATTATGTTAGTTATTTTTTTTTAATTTAATACATTTTATTGAAAACAAAATGCTATGCAATAGCTTTGCCGCGGCAGTTCTCGAGTGCCACATGTCTTTTTTTATTGGCGTATCAGTAACGCTCCAAAAGAAAAGGCTATAGCCTTTTCTATTAATTAAAAAAAATTATGTTAGTTATTTTTTTTTAATTTAATACATTTTATTGAAAACAAAATGCTATGCAATAGCTTTGCCGCGGCAGTTCTCGAGTGCCACATGTCTTTTTTTATTGGCGTATCAGTAACGCTCCAAAAGAAAAGGCTATAGCCTTTTCTATTAATTAAAAAAAATTATGTTAGTTATTTTTTTTTAATTTAATACATTTTATTGAAAACAAAATGCTATGCAATAGCTTTGCCGCGGCAGTTCTCGAGTGCCACATGTCTTTTTTTATTGGCGTATCAGTAACGCTCCAAAAGAAAAGGCTATATAGCCTTTTCTATTAATTAAAAAAAATTATGTTAGTTATTTTTTTTTAATTTAATACATTTTATTGAAAACAAAATGCTATGCAATAGCTTTGCCACCTTTTCTATTAATTAAAAAAAATTATGTTAGTTATTTTTTTTTAATTTAATACATTTTATTGAAAACAAAATGCTATGCAATAGCTTTGCCGCGGCAGTTCTCGAGTGCCACATGTCTTTTTTTATTGGCGTATCAGTAACGCTCCAAAAGAAAAGGCTATAGCCTTTTCTATTAATTAAAAAAAATTATGTTAGTTATTTTTTTTTAATTTAATACATTTTATTGAAAACAAAATGCTATGCAATAGCTTTGCCGCGGCAGTTCTCGAGTGCCACATGTCTTTTTTTATTGGCGTATCAGTAACGCTCCAAAAGAAAAGGCTATAGCCTTTTTCTATTAATTAAAAAAAATTATGTTAGTTATTTTTTTTAATTTAATACATTTTATTGAAAACAAAATGCTATGCAATAGCTTTGCCGCGGCAGTTCTCGAGTGCCACATGTCTTTTTTTATTGGCGTATCAGTAACGCTCCAAAAGAAAAGGCTATAGCCTTTTCTATTAATTAAAAAAAATTATGTTAGTTATTTTTTTTTAATTTAATACATTTTATTGAAAACAAAATGCTATGCAATAGCTTTGCCGCGGCAGTTCTCGAGTGCCACATGTCTTTTTTTATTGGCGTATCAGTAACGCTCCAAAAGAAAAGGCTATAGCCTTTTCTATTAATTAAAAAAAATTATGTTAGTTATTTTTTTTTAATTTAATACATTTTATTGAAAACAAAATGCTATGCAATAGCTTTGCCGCGGCAGTTCTCGAGTGCCACATGTCTTTTTTTATTGGCGTATCAGTAACGCTCCAAAAGAAAAGGCTATAGCCTTTTCTATTAATTAAAAAAAATTATGTTAGTTATTTTTTTTTAATTTAATACATTTTATTGAAAACAAAATGCTATGCAATAGCTTTGCCGCGGCAGTTCTCGAGTGCCACATGTCTTTTTTTATTGGCGTATCAGTAACGCTCCAAAAGAAAAGGCTATAGCCTTTTCTATTAATTAAAAAAAATTATGTTAGTTATTTTTTTTTTAATTTAATACATTTTATTGAAAACAAAATGCTATGCAATAGCTTTGCCGCGGCAGTTCTCGAGTGCCACATGTCTTTTTTTATTGGCGTATCAGTAACGCTCCAAAAGAAAAGGCTATAGCCTTTTCTATTAATTAAAAAAAATTATGTTAGTTATTTTTTTTTA
>CATQFJ010000106.1:0-26714 GCA_956483585.1 Gymnocheta viridis
CCCATAACTCAGACACTAGGGCTCGCAATTTTACACTGAAACTTCGTAAGAAACATAACTCGGAGACTAAGGCTTCCCGTCAATTCTTTTTAGTGGTGTAGTTAAATTTTTGTTCCAAAATCGTTGTTGTTTTTGTATTGTTATAGGAATGTATGCACCTGTAGTAATGTGCCTTGAATACTGCCAAGGCATATCAACAATGCAATATTTGTTGTAGAAAATGATTGAATAGCTGTCAAAACAATTAACATGCTGAGTCAGCACTGATGAATATTTGCGAAAATGTCAAACACAATATAAAACTGAATACGCATATATGTATGTGGTGCTTGAAGGTTTGAAATAAACCATGATGTTATGAGTATTTCATTATTCTCAAATAAATTTAACGGAATTGGCATGTATTCAGTTTAATAGACTGTTCTAATGCTCCTACCTGTTTGGTATGCCTTGAATAATGTCTTCTGATTTATACAAAGTTGCCAGATGAAGTTCACATAAAATTGTAAGTTTTCGACGGAATTATTTTCAAACCTACATACAACAACAAGAGCCAGTTTAAAACATATGCAACTTTTGTCGTTGCAATTTCTTTAAATATGCACTTGTTTTTACTTGTATAATTTTTATCGCATCAAATTTCTTACTTAATGTCTATAAGTATATTTTTAGTTATTTCCGTTTTAAAGTTGATCCGCTAAACAAGCAAATAACCGATTTACGCCCGAATTAAAATATATATTTTTAATTAAATATACTGAAATAACCATATTAAAATATTTCTTTATTAACATCTAAGGGAACAAAAGCAAATTCATGGAATGTAAAATTTTTATAAAGAAACTAAGGCTCGCCGCACATATTTTAAATAATTTTTTGATATTATTAAATTTTCAACATAATAGGGTGTTTTTTAGCAGCGTAACTAAACTTAATTTGTATATTTACATTTTCCTTGTGGAACTTCAGAAGCCCATAACTCGGAAACTAAGGTTCGCCACCAATATTTTTTATAATTTTTTTTATATTCTTAAATTGTCTATATAATAGGGTATATTTTAGCGGGCTAGCTAAACTTAAATTGTATAATCACCATATCGTGGTTGAATTTCGGAAGCCCATATCTCGGAAACTAAGGCTCGCCGCCAACATTTTTATATAATCTTTTTATTTAATTTTTTTTCTTATTATAAAATTTTCAATCTAATAGGGTATTTTTTAGCGGGGTAACTAAACTTAATTTGTATAATCAAAACTTCGTGCTGAAGCTTTAGAAGCCCATAAGTCGGAAACTACGGCTCGCTACTAATTTTTTTATTTAATTTTTTCTTCTTATTTTTCAATTTTCTACTGGATAGAAATTTTTCTTGTGGTGTAGCGAAAAGTAATTTAATCCAAAATCGTTGTTTTTGTATCGTTGTAGGAATGCTGCATGCACCTCTGTTAATTTGCCTCGGCAGTAAAGTTCCGTTATTCTGCCGACGATTTTGTAGTTTTTTTGCTATTACCTATGCATACCACCAAACATAATGTAAAACCAAGCGTCATTTAAAGTTTAAGCGGCAAAGAAGTGACACATAATTTTAATTTAAAGGCGCAGTCGCATCACTCTATATATTGTGAGAAAATCATAGAAATATATTGAGGGTGTATTATTTATTGTTCCATTAAAGCGTGTAAATTTAAATTTTAAAATTTTGATTTGTTTGTGTGAAGCGTTGCTACCGCCTAAAATTACGACGATTATACAAATATTTTATTTTACTAGCGGTCGCCGTTCCTGAGCAAGAGAGTATATAAAGCTTGGCACATAATTTTAAAGGCGCGTTCAATGGCGCACTATATTTGAGGGTAGTTGTACCATCAGCAACATGATATCCCATAAAATGTAACTTCTACCATTATTGGACATTTTTATGCTCCCTTGAACGCAGCTTCAGAAAATTATATCCTAAGTAAAGCAGCTTTGGGCGAGCCGAAATCCAGCATCATTGGTAATTATGCAAGCACGCCTCTGTAGTTCGTTTGCCTTCGAGAGTTTTGCGTAAATCATGTAACTGGGTGTTGTGCGATGTTTGTATAAACCGCGTGTCTTTTTACCTAAATTTGAGGTTGTGGATTTTATATGCAATGGGCTCATGACTTCCTATACAAGTGTATAAGTAGAATTTATCGTCATGCTTCAAATATTGTGTAAATAACCAGTAAATTTTTATATATCATCACCTAAACTCTAAACGGATTAAGTACAAAAAAAATCAAAATCGACTTTTTGATTAGTTGTGATGAAATTAACCAAAAACATCAGTGGGTAGTAGCTGAAACTTCAACAGTTTTATAAGTAAAATGTTTAAAACTTCAGATTTTTTGGCTAACTATTGTATTCGTCAGTTTCTATGATTGGTGTAGGTGTAAACACAATAGAACATTCGTAATTTTTTGGTCAAAGCTATCCATTACACCATAGGAAATATTTGATCGAACAATATATATATAAAGCTCTATATTTCTGTACAACATCTAGAATCACACAAAAATTAACCTTCCACAGTCAGAAAAACTTCTTAACATTTGTTTGTTAGTGTAAGATACATTTCAGCCGCCGATATGTTGTCTTGGAAGAAAATACTAAAATAACAATCAGAAAAGCTCCTCTCATAGACATGGCCATTAGTTATAGCTCAATATATTTTGGGATATGTCATTAAAGAAACCAATTTATAATTTGAGACGTGATAAAGGCATACATATGTTCCATCCCATACAAGGTCTAGTCTAGTGTATATGGCTCTATCTATGATTCACTTTTGTTGATAAAATTCCAAAAAAGAAGCTATATACATATCAACTTACAGTTTACTTTTCACATTTTGCAGACTTCGTTTAGAGTGCAATAAGAATCAAAAAGTCCAGGTTTTATATATCATTACTTTTTTTAAAGGTTCATTAATAAATTAGAGTAAGTACTGATTTAATTGTAAAAGCAAAAATATTCTTTAATATTAATAAAAAACTACCTTTTAGATGTTTTCCCTGATAAAATTTCACAACGATGCATTTTCCGTTGTAAAATCGAAGGATGTTCAGATGATAGATAAAAGTACCTGCATCGTAAAATGCGGTGGTGGGAAATATTCTGGTTTCTATGTAACTGAAAGTGGTGAGTGCAATGTTTCAATATAATTCTGCACCCACCTACACATTAGGACGATTCATTTCCGACAAAGTTTTTGTTTTCAATGGTGCGGCATTTTCTAGGTATAGAAAAATATGTGTAGGTACAGTATGCAAATTTCATATCCGTACACCCTCAACGTTTTAAAAATAAAAACTCTTAATAAAATAGATAGGAATAATATTTGTCTTTTTCTTGTACGATTTTATATAATAGAGCCCAATTAATGAATCAAATAATAAAAAAAAGAGAATAACGGAATTCTCTAGATATTTATAAGAAAAGTTCATATTCGTACTCAAAAATAATCTAAAAAAATAATTTTAGTGCTATATTATTTTATATACAAATAATTTTCGATCATTTTTGTGTATGAATATAAATTTATTTTTTAAATATTGCAGCAACTTTTTTTAAATTATGAATGAAATGTCTTTTTTTGCATATACAAAATCTTACAAGAAAAAATTTAATTTAAAAATTTTATTTATTACATACAAGGCAGTATGTTTTTTTATTGAAATTGTACGGATATGAACTTTGCATACGTTCAGTAACAATTTTTTAAAATATTAAATTTTAGATATCCGCACCATATAGTAACTTTTATTTTTTACTTTAATACAATTATTACTGCCCCGTGTATTTTCTGACTAAACCGTTTTATTTTTAGATTTTAATAAAAATTAATAATCAATAATAATTTAAGTTGTATAGTATTGTGCATAAAATTTATAAAAAATAGATTAAATAGTATGTATTTAAATACATACATTATGTTTTATAAAAATACTTTTTTCTTTTGTACTGTATGTACCTATTAGTTATGTCGCAAATTTTAGTTTTTGAGCATTCTCACTTATGCTCAGAACTACAAAAAAATCAGTGTCTTCACTAATTTTAAGTTTATCGAAAATTTTTGTCAAATTAATACCAGTGTCGTCGTTTTTTCATTTGATTTACTTTTGAATGCCGGTTTTTTAACTTTTTACTTTGGTAACTTTCTGATAAATGTTTCTTTTTAAGTAAATAAAAGCTTGTGAATTAGAAAAGCTAACGACTAGTTAAATACATATGTATGTTTTAGTTAAGTACATGCATCATAATATCTGTGGTCAAAAGGAATAAGTGCTTAAGTCGACATAAGCTAAATATCTCCACATTCAGAAGTAACCCTGGGGCAAATTTTAAATTATTTTGTGCTATTTTTCAGCCAGTTATAGCGTTATGAAGTGCTTCTTATATTTTTCATCTTATAATCTCATATGGAATAACAGATTAACTTAAACTATAATTTAGTATGTTTGATGAATATATTAATTAGAGAGTGTAGAACAATGTATTCCTAAATTTAAAGAAATAAGAACCGAATTTGCCAACTTTAACTACAATAGGAACAAAATTCTTAAAATATACTTGAAATTGAAAAGTGCTCTCCTACAAAACGGTACAATATGACTTAAGCACTTTTTTCTTATTGCCACAGATATATTTAACTGAAATATGTTTTTTTGTTGCTGTTACAACTCTAGAAATAAACTTCATAAAAGTTTTTTAAAATAAAATTTAAAAAATGTACCCTTTTCTACTATTTCCATATGGGCGAAACCCGAAGATACGTCCAAATAGGTTCAAATCTTTCCGAGATCATCGAAAATATTATATGTTTTTTATTTAAAAGGAAATCACAAATACAATTCAGAAATGTGATTCATAGTGAAGACCATATTCCCATATGGTGTGGGTGAGCAACACTCAAAATTTTTTGAAAAATCTTAAAAATTATTATATATTTGTCAAAATTAAATTTATTTTTATGGTTGTAGCGAAAAGGAAACATACATATTTAACCCTTCTAGTTAACTACTCACACATTTGATACTATCATTAAGATTTAACTAAAATTTAAAATCTCAGAAATCAATTCTCAGTTTTTACACGTTTAAAATTAGTAGTGAAGAAAAGATTTTGGAATCGTGTTGAGTATTATTGAAATTTTCAATGCCATTGGTTCAATGGTTATTTTATTTTTCAAATTTGTTAAAGTTTTTGTCACAAAAATATTGGTGTGACAACATTGAAGAGCAAAGAGAAATATCCAAACGAATTAGGAATGTATAGTGAAAATAAGGTATTAAGCTCAAAATTTGTTAATAAAATTTATTTATGAAATTTATAAATTTTTAATGAAGAAATAACTTGTTAAGAAACATATAACGATTTTCAGTAAGTTTTTAAACGAAAGATAAAACTATTTTAGAGTTCGTAAGAAATTCTAACAAAAAAAATCAAGGTAACAATTTATATATAGAAAACAAACACATAATCACTTAGCTCGAAAACAGAAGCTTATTTTAATTATTTGCTCCATACACCAATTAATCGAAGCCATTTAATTGAGAAAAAAGCATTAAACTATAATTAATATATATTTTAGATGATAAGACCAGTCTGATTATATTAAAAAAAAGAAATGAAGAAAGTAACCAGGGAGACAGAACTTTTAATAACAACACCAGAACCTCCCAAAATAGTTCATTGACGAACAACACCGAAAAAAGTTTGCAACCAGAAAATCTGTCTGATATTAGTTCTATTCTTGGAGATATAAGTTCTTTTTCAGAATATATTCCAGATATTTCGGCTGAAACAAGTAAAGAGACTTTCGAGAACTCTAGAAGTATTATAGAGAAAAACGAAAGTATAGTTGTGGTGGATGTGCCTCTTAATGTTAAGGAAATCGCTGTTCCTTATTCTAAAACTAAAACAAAAAAACATTTTTGCATTTTTTGCAAAACACTGCAATGTAAAATTGCCAGGCATTTCTTTTTCAAACATAAGAATGAAGAAGAAGTTAAAAAAGCTTCAGTTTTACCTAAAAAATGTAAAGAACGCTTAAAAATTATTGATAAACTCAGAAAAGAAGGAAATTTTCTTCATAATACGTCGGCAAATTATAATAGTGGAGTTCTAATTGTAAGCCGGCAGCAACAAAGTCAACGCAAATATAATGTAGATGACTACATTTGTTGCAAAAAATGCAAGGGATTCTTTTCTAAAAGAACTAGTCGAAATCACATATCAGTGTGTGGTAAATCTAAAGGCAAGCGGGGAAATTTTATTGAAAGTCGTAGATTAACACAATACATGCATTCGGCAGCTAATAAAACTTTAAGAACTATAATTTTTCCAGTTCTACGCAACGATGAAACAACAAAATCAATACGATACGATGAACTTGTTGTTAAATTTGGAAATAGACAAGCTGAAAAATATACACAACATCAACACGATATGATCCGAGCAAATTTAAGGTTACTTGGTCGTTTTATAATAGAACTAAAAAAAAATGATGCAAATATAAATGAATTAAAAGATATTTTTAAACCACATATGTTCGATACGTGCCTTGATGCTATCAGAAAAGTTGCTAATTGGGATGAAACTTCTGTGCTTTTCAAAACACCTGCAGTAGCCCAAAACATGACGTGCCTACTAAAAAAGTGCGGAAAAATGCAAAGGGCAGAATACATTAAAGAAGGTCGCGAAAATCTCAAAACGGAGGTGGACAACTTCCTCTTACTGTGGGATGATGAAATTCCAACATTAATAAATAAAAAAGCTATAGAAGACCAGACGAATATTAAACGAATTAAGAAACTTGTTTTACCCCCGATAGAAGATATTCAAAAGTTGAATTTATATTTAAAAGAAAAAATCTTTACTGCTATGGAAAATCTTTCAAATATATTCTGTATGGACAGCTGGACAGAACTAATTCAAGCAACGCTAATTTTCGTTCAAATTTTTAATCGCAGAAGGGCTGGTGAGATCGAACGGCTCACCATAGAAAACTTTAGGACTATGGAAGTAATTACCGACAATGTTGACAACAACATATTAAGCACTATGTCAAAAAATGCCATACGATTTTCAAAACAATTTGTCAGAATAACATTACGTGGCAAGCTCGGTAGAACAGTGAGCGTTCTTTTGTGTCCTATGAGCGTTAAAGCAATAGAAATGATTATCAAATATAGACCAGAGGCAGGGATAACTAGTTCAAATAACTATATTTTTAGTAAACCAACTAATTCTGCATTATCAAAACAATACTACCGAGCTTGCCCGTTACTTAAAATGTTTTCCCAAGAATGCGGAGCTCAAATTCCACACAGCCTTCGAGGCACAACTTTGAGAAAACATATGGCAACATACGCGTCTTTACAAAATATTGAGGAGGCATCGGTAGATAAACTTGCCAACTTTATGGGACATCACAAGGATATCCACAAAAGTATATATAGAATGTCCATACCCGTTGCGGAAATAACTTGTGTATCAAAATTATTAAAAGCTGCTGTAGGAGACGATGTAGAAAATGAAGATGATGATGAAGATGAAGAAGAAGAAGCTGAGGTGGTAGATGACGGAGAAAGCGAAAACTCTAAAAGCATTGAAAGTTTGCCGGAAAAGAGCAAGAATTCGTCTACATCCTCTAGTAGAAAATGTAGAAGCAGTAAGTACCAACAAGTAAAGTACAACTTACATATTTATTGCTTTCAATAATTTTTTATAATAAAATAAATATTTTAATGGTCTACTGCATTTAAAAGAAAAACTCCATATTAAGTAGCCCTCTTACAATATTGTCAAAGAAACAATAACAAAAATGCACTCTTGAATTATAATTACTTCAATTATAATTACTTAAATTTTCAAGCAAATCCATTCAGTAATATACATATATGTAAGTTCCATACTTATTAACACTTTTTTAGTTTACATCAATACGGTGTAAGTATTTCTAAGATGATTTGAATAAGTACATGTTTTTTGAAAATTTGTGATTGTGAGTTTTTCTTTAGTTTTTTCGTGATTTGGAGCCTAAAACATTTTCTTTTGATTGAAAGTATTTTATTTTATAAAAAAAATTATGGACTGCATCAAATAACCTGTGAGCCACTGTATGACAGGGGTTTCTCTGTAATTCGATTTGAGAAGAAAACTGTTTGAATTTTCATGCTATTTATATCGCAATTTGTAAACGTATCCAAATTTTTATACAGTGCTTCAAAAACTATGTTTACTTGAAATTCAATAAGAAATTTTATATACATAATATCGTTATTTCGGTCGTAACTAAAAATCGTTTAAGGCTTTGATGAAGAAGCTATGCTGATAATTAGCTAAAAAAAAAACAATAAACATTTATTTTACTTTTACACGATTCTATTAAAAATTCAATATTTTTTCAGGAAATGTTATGAATTATCTGTAACAAAAAATATTTTTATTTATTTAAATTTACATAAAAATACTCTTTGCCATTACGTATTCCCAAAGGAAAATATTATAGAATGCAAAAATATTTATAATGAGTAGAAAGAAGCATTGCTTATAGTTCGGCGAATTGGAATAAAAAAGAGAACTTCTTGCAATGACAACTCTCTCCAGATCCAAAATTCAGATTTTCCTTGACTTTGGAATCTCTCTTTCTACAGGGGACCAATGACCGAAAAGAGAAATCAAGAAAATCGACATTTCGGACGTTTTGTATGTATTTTCATCAATCAAAGTCGATATTGGTTTAGTTTTCTGTAGTTTATTCACACATATTTTAAGAATCTAACTTCGGATTCTACAACCATCTGCACAATTTTTATTAGCTTTACTGCAATAAGCAGATATACTTATACATACATATGGTTAACTTAATTTAGAAAAGGATGATCTCAATCTTTTTGGAAAACGTGTTGTTAATATTTGCTGGTATTTCACTTCCAAATAACCAAAAAATATTAAAAACGCGGTTTCTCAAAAATATGTACTTTAATTTAAGGATAATATATAACAAGCATACATATCGTTCATTTACTAAAAGACCGCAGTAACTCTATAAGTCTCTTGCATACATATTCTGCAATCTAAAAATAAAATAATATACTCTGAAGAGTTGAGCAAATAAGATGCATACATATGCATGAAGTTTTCAAAAATCACGTTTCTCGAGTTATGACAGTCTTCTAGTGAATCAGTGATATGTATTCATATATCTTGTTTCTAATAATGTTTCAATTAGCATCGCCCTACGGTAAGACTAAACGTTTAAGATGGACCAACGCTGAAAGAGAAGCCATATATTTGATATTTGGAGATCTGAAAAAGTTAAAAAAACTTCCATCTTTAGAGCAGTGTGCTAATGCTATTCGTCAGTCACCTGCCCTTAAAAAAAGAACACCTCAAAAAATAAAAAGCTGGATCGACAACCAAAAAAGATACAAAACGGACCAAGGTAGAGTAATTAAAATATTTATATATAACTGTACTATATCTAATAATTATGTACGTATATTTTTTTTTCAGATATTGATTTATAATTTTCAACACAAATCAACGTACCAGTAAAATTCAAACTATTGTGATTCGGTGTAGTATCATTCATCATTAATGAAGTCTGAATTAATAATACTATCCAAAAAAAAATCTTTTTTATAATCAGAATGGTTTCAATTTGATTGGTTTTTTTATCTCCTGTACAATTTCAAAAATCTTGTTGGACCCTTTTGCATTTTAAATGGCGATATGTAATATTTTTTCATTTTTGTTTATTTTTTCTTTTATTTTACTTTATTATCTGCATGATTTCTACACAAAGATATGCCTTTTTCACATCAAAATTTTGTTTAAGAATTAATGTAAAATATTTGTAATATAAAAATTATTAATCTTTAAAAGTCAAATTTTTCCCAGTGAAAAACGTAATTAAAAATTTAAACATAATACAGCTTTATTCCAATAAATTTTGTCTAATCCTTTAACACAATGTTCACTTATGTTTATTTTATTTGAGAGTAAAACGTTTTCGTGAACGTATGATCTCTACACTTTTTTTTAAGAATTAATGTAAAATATGTGTAATATAAAAATTTTTAATTTTTAAATGTCATATTTTTTTCCAGTGAAGAATTTAAATTAAAAAAGTATTTCACTTGGTTTTAATTAAAAATTAAAAAATAATGAAGCTTTATTCCAATGAATTTTGTCTAACTCTTTAACACAATGTTCACTTATGTTTATTTTATTTGAGAGTAAAACGTTTTCGTGAACGTATGATCTCTACACTTGTTTTAAGAATTAATGTAAAATATGTGTAATATAAAAATTTTTAATTTTTAAATGTCATATTTTTTTCCAGTGAAGAATTTAAATTAAAAAAGTATTTCACTTGGTTTTAATTAAAAATTAAAAAATAATGAAGCTTTATTCCAATGAATTTTGTCTAACTCTTTGACACAATGTTCACTTATGTTTATTTTATTTGAGAGTAAAACGTTTTCGTGAACGTATGATCTCTATACTTGTTTTAAGAATTAATGTAAAATATGTGTAATATAAAAATTTTTAATTTTTAAATGTCATATTTTTTTGCAGTGAAGAATTTAAATTAAAAAAGTATTTCAATTGGTTTTAATTAAAAATTAATGAAGCTTTATTCCAATGAATTTTGTCTAACCTTTAACACAATGTTCACTTATATTTATTTTATTTGAGAGTAAAACGTTTTCTTGAACGTATGATTTCTACACTTTTTTTAATATTTGTACTATAAAAAATTATTAATTTTCAAATGTCATATTTTTATCCAGTGAAGAATTTAAATTAAAAAAGTATTTCAGTTGGTTTTAATTAAAAATTAAAAAATAATACAGCTCTATTCCAATGAATTTTGTCTAACCCTTTAACACAATGTTCACTTATGTTTATTTTATTTGAGAGTAAAACATTTTCTGAACGAATGATTTCTACACTTTTTTTAAGAATTAATGTAAAATATTTGTAATATAAAAACTGTAAATTTGTAAATGTCATTTTTTTCCATTGAAGAATTTAAATTAAAAAAATATTTTAGTTTTTTTTTATTAAAAGTTAAAACTTAATAAAGCTAATAAATAATAAATAAATTTAATAAATTTTTACCATCCAAAGTTAACATTTTTAGTTTTTGTCTTTTATTTTACTTTATACCCATTAATACAATGTTCAGTTTTTCTTATTTTATTTTATTTATTGAAAAGTTTCAGTTAGTCTAAACTTCATTTTTTTTAAAGTTAAAAGTTTTCGTTAGTACACGATTTTTTCACAAAGGTAAGCTTTTTTATATGAAAAAGCTTAAATCAGAAAATGAGGAAGAGGAAAAATTTTCTTTAAAAAATTTCTTCACGATGATTAGGGATTAGAAGTAATAACGGGATTGGGTTTTTAAAAACATGGTATTACGAATTTAGAGATAGAGTCCCGAACCAAATCAGTAGTTTTTCCACACGTTTTGCACTACTTAAAGAAAATTTAATCTTAACCAATAAAGGCGTTAAAAAAGAAAAATTAAAAGCAAAATAAAATAATATAATTGCCCTTGCTGTATTTCCGTAACAATGATCGACACGAATTTAAAATTTTGACAGGTGATTTCACAAAAAAACGGAAATCGAATGTCATGTTCGTTATAATTTTCTTTTAATATATGAGCAAGTCCGAAAAACAGTCCACCAACCAAAATTTTTTGAACTTTACCCAACTATCTTTTTTTAAGGAATACTAGACTAGATATATAATTTTTTAAATAAGAGAAATGTAATTCGATGACCAATAATGCACAAATCGTTACCAAATCCTTCCTTACCTCAGATCTTCTAATTTCATACCAGAAATTAAAAATTTTTAGGTTTTCATATCATCGAAAGCCTTATTTTTATACATTAAATTCGCTTAAATTTTAGTAAAAAAATTTGTATTTACTATTTTGGGAACATTAAAATTAGGTATGAAATTTCAGAATAGAAAACATGTAACTTGCGTCATAAAGAGTTCACGACTTTTGATAAAAAATGGAAAAAATGTTTGCCTGCAAATAAGTTATTATAGAATTTTCTTATATTTATCTTTCTTTTAGAAACTAGATTTTGTGTGGTTTATAATGCAAAACTGATTAAAAATTAATAAAACACACTTTAATTTTAAAAGTTACTTCCGTTTTTTGTAGCGTGAGTCACAAAACTTTGTGATCAGTTATTTTGCAACAAATAACTGTTAAAAAATTATTTTTTATGCCATTCGAAAGTACATTTATATCCCACTAAACACCATGCATAACTTGAAGGTATATATGAGTATTAATAGCTGCGTTCATTTAATAAAAATTTGTAACAATTGTTACTAGAAAGCGTTCATTAACACAAAAAATTTGCAACGAGAGAGCGTCGAAAGAGTAAAGTAAATGAACATACCTAATGTGAAAACGCGTACGAATGTAGCGTTCTAAACGCAGGATTTGCCCATATATGAAAACGGAAACTATATTATATAAAATCTTTCAGAAATTTTAACAGAAAAGCTCACATTTTATTTTTATTTTATAGTATGCTGTTTATTTTTACAAATATTATAAATTTAACACAAATAAAAGCTTACATACTAAAAGGATAAATTTTCTACATAAATTTTCAGTGTTTTTAACATAGGCAGACTGAGGAAGAGAATAGAGCCTCCGTACAATGTCCCCGCTATGCTTTCAGTAGTTACCTTGTTAGATAACTTCTGAAAACGTAATCCAAAAAATTTAAGTAAACAAATTGTGGTATTGCTTCAAAAATATATTTGTGTAAAACCATAGTATGTAAAAATAATGTTTGGAGATTTTTAATCGAACTTTAGTTTTAAATTTTGAGATTACTTTTGTTTTAATGTGATGTTTTTGGTTTAAATATACATACATACTATATAATTTACTATTAATTTTTCAATATATATGTGTATAGTGACTTCGCACTTTTTCCATAAAGAAAAAATAGGCAAATATTTTTTATGCACTCTGTTAGTTGCGGGCTTAAATATTTGTATTTATACGTGCTCGTCTTTTATAATATGAAATCGACATTCAATACATGGGTACCATTGACGTATACCACTTGAGAGTCTAACCAAGTCCCGCTTACGAATAAAATCCTTGTGCCCAAACAAAAGCCTGGCTGCGCAAAAAACTTGACTTGACTCAGGGGAGCTACTATCTGATATACCGAGCGGAGAAAGCTCTTAAACCCAACAAGAGGACGGCTGGCCGAAAAACCGTGGTTCAGCGAAGCCGCCATTTGTTATAGGAGAAGATCCGCAAGCAGAGCTAAAAGTCATATGGCATTATTGCGTATGGTTTTATTTCAGTGCAACTTAATAGTTAGAAAATATGATTCAAATACATATGCAATAAAATTTTGAAATATATACACTATTTTTATTTAAAAATAAGATTTACTATTTTACAGAAACACTAAGCCGAAATACCTGCACTTCCCTAACCATCAAAATTGTTTTTCTAAATGAAAAAAATTTAGTAAATTTTCTTATTAAAATATTTAACTTTTTTACAAATCTCATTTTTAAATCGAAACGTTTGCGAATAGAATAATAAATTAAAACAATATCACAAAAGTAAAAGTACAATTTTATTTACTATGCTATACATGATCTTGACATACTGTGTACATATGTGCCACAAAGTTACCAAAGCTGTTCTTTTTTCTTATTTTAAACGGCGTTGAAATGAAAAGGTTATATCCGCTCCAAATTAGCTAATGTTTCGTCGCCGTAAAAACGGCAAGTTTTTGGAAAATGTATGGCAGCACTAAGCATGCAAATTATATATTTTTTTAAGAAAACAATACCCATTTAAAGAGAATATATCCATAAAATAAAATATAAGAATAATCTAATAAGTATAAGGAAATAAATTAAGCTTAAATTTAGAAAACAAAAAAAAAAAAAATTATTATTAAAAAAAAAAGTGTCCTCAAATGAAGCACAGCACCATGAATTTTTTGAAGACGGTCCTTAAAAGGTGCAATTGTGCTCAAAAACGACCATTACTATATAAAAAGTCGTCAATAAGTGCACAATGCATATATATATATATATATATATATATATATATATATATATATATATATATATATATATAATAATTGTAGAACCACAAACAAGTTTAAATATACCTTTTCTAAATATTTCATACATTGAAAAATTCGTTATCAAAACTATATGTTTCAAATATTTGCAGAACCACAAACAAGTTTAAATATACCTTTTTCTATTAAAATTTTTTTCTTCTAACTAAAAGCACTAAACTAAATATTTCATATATTTTATACCACAAATCTAGACGCGCCAACAATTAAACATTTTTTTTCACATATTAAGAAAATTATTTCAAAACAAATTAACCTAACCACCCCACTGACGAAGCGACTACAAAGAAATTATAAAACCACAAAACTTAACGCGCCAAGAAAAAAATTATTTTTATACAAAGAAATTATAAAACCACAAAACTTAACGCGCCAAGAAAAAAAATTATTTTTATTGAAAACTACAACATACACTTACATTAATAATCACATGACCATCAAAGAGTGAATTCATCTAAAAAAATTTTTTAAATTTCATACTTTCAATTTTTTTTTTTGCATCAGACATTATAATACAATTTTATTTCTTTATCATGAATACATATATTTATTTAAGTCTTTAAAATATTTTAAAAAATAATAAAAACCATAAGAAATATCCTGGTCGCACATTGCATACCCTACAAACACATTCACCCAGCACACTCAACGTGCACCCGGCACACTCAACATGCAACCCTGCCCCGGACGGACATTCTAATGCTTTGAACTGACATTCAAATGCCCCGGACTGACATTCAAATATTCGGACTGACATTCAAATTTCCGAACTAATATTCAAACCAGACATGGAACATTCAATGCACGTGTCCGGACGGACACTCAAATCAAACATGGGAAAACTTAACAAAAATCTACATACAAAATTTTATCTGATACACCCCCTACTACATACCACACTCATAATACAAACCCCTAAAAGTAGACTACACTATTCCACACAAACATCCAGGGATGGAAAACGCACTTACATTACAAAACCATTCATTCACCTAACAAAATACACAATTTTTTTAACAATTGGTTAACTGGGTTATGGCATGATCCCAAAAATGTATGGGATTTTTGGTCGCGAAGCCTCACATTCATACTACTGACGAACTCTGAAATCCTAGACATTCATTTACAATTGGCTGAACGAATCCCAACCGACATACTGATGGACATATTTGACCAAATAAATACAACAAACACACTAACAATAGAACAGAAATACAAGAAGTTGAACAAAAAACTCGGTGAACTTACACGATCAACAAACAAACAAACATACAAAAAGCACAACTTCCACACTAGATTCATAAACCTGACTGAAGTTGCTATAAATAATGAGGAGGGTCGATTACTGGAGAAGGGTTTAAAACACAATATCCGGGAAAATAACAAAAAGAAGGAAATAGAGCAAACCATTGTGGACACAGAAGTTGCAATATCGATGCTACCAAACGAAGAGCAGGAGGAAGCCAGATACATCTGCAAACGGATAATAGAGAAGGAAGTTAAATCTAAAAGGAATCAAAACAAGGAACATGAAACAGTTAAAAACTTAAAACAGAAACTAAGGTCTAACAATATCATAACGACAAAAGCAGATAAAGGAAACACAACGGTATTAATAAAAAAAGAGGATTACATCACAAAAACGGAACAGCTAATAGAGGATACTAAATGCAGGAAAATTAGAAAGGATCCTACGGAAGAGTACCAAGCCAAAGTGAAAGAACTAATAAAAAAGGCAACCAAAGTAATAAAACCAAACATAGCACACACGTTAACACTCATGAACCCATCAGCCCCATCTATGATCGCACTACCGAAAATACATAAAATGAACACACCTATGAGACCCATAATTAACTACAAATCTGCTCCAAGTTACAAATTATCGAAATATCTAAAAACAATACTGAAAGATACCTTGAGCCTAAAAAACAAACACACAATAGCCAACACCACGGAATTAGTTACAAAGCTAGATAATGTAGAAATAACGAAAAATAGTAAACTAGTCTCATTTGACGTAAAAGATTTATATCCATCAATTCCAACAACGGAGACAATAAACATTGTACATAAAACACTACTCAACAAAACAGAAAACGTAGAATTTTCCAATCAACTCGTAAACACACTGAAAGCCACACTAGAACAGAATTACTTTAAATTTAACAATAGCATATACAGACAAACTAACGGACTAGGAATGGGAAATCCAACATCAGCAATCCTCATGGAGGTGTTTATGCAAAATCTAGAAGAGAAATACGTAGATGATCTAAAAACCAATTTCGGGGTAACATTCTATGCAAGATATGTCAACGATATTATATGTATACTGGAAGGAAATAAAAAAGAACAAGTTCTGGAGCTCCTGAATAAGCAACATAAAAGTATTAAATTCACAATGGAAGTAGAAGAAGACGACAAAATAAATTACCTAGACCTAACAATTAAAGCAAATAAGAGTTTAAATAGAGTTGAATACGAAATATACAGAAAACCAACGGCCACAGACACAATAATACATAATTCATCGAACCATCCTCAACAACACAAGAACGCGGCAATTAGACAATTAGTAACAAGACTTGAACGAATACCACTAACACGTGAGGCCTATAAGAAAGAGATAAAAACAATATATGACATAGCAGAAAACAATGGATACAAAAAAGAACTAGTAGACAAAATCCGAAATGATATCAAAACAAATAAAGAACGGAACAGAGAACAGGAGCAAGAGAATGGAACTTGGGCTACTTTAACGTATATGGGCAAATCAACATACAAACTAGCAAAAATTTTTAGAAAACACAATATTAACACAGCATTCCGAACAAAAAACAATTTGGGTAGAATACTACGAAATAGCACAAACGAAACGGACCCCCTAGATAAGCAAGGAGTTTACAAATTGACTTGCTCATGCAAACATAGCTACATCGGACAAACAGGACGGAAAATAAAAACAAGATTTCGGGAGCACATAAGAGACTACAACAAGAAACTGAAACAACCAGGAGCAACGCCAGAATCAAATTTCGCGAACCACATATTCAACAACAAATGTACACCAAGACACATCAGACAAACAGTTGAATTACTGCATTTACAGCACAAAGGACGGCGACTGAACGTATTAGAAAACATGGAAATATACAAACAAAAAACGTTTGACGGAAGAATTATAAACGAACAAATAAACACTGCGTCAGACATAATATTTGAACCGCTAAAACATTTTTACACAAAAGAAAACAATAACCCAAGAAAACCAGACAACACAACAAACGAACAAAACCAAAAAGAAACCCAAAAACGTACAATCACAGACTATTACCTACACAAAGATAAAACACCTAGCAAATGATCACTCAAATAATAAACTGTAACGGTAAACACAAGAGACTAACAAGAGAAAAATTAAACGAACAAGAAGCAGGTAGATATAGAGCACACAGGAATATATACGAACGAGAGAGAGCCACACACGAATATATACGAACGAGAGAGATACAGACACGAACAAGAGAGAAAGAGAGGAAAAGAGGTTAGGTACACAAGGAAACTATACGAAAGACAAGGGACAACACAAAAAACGATTAATTACTGAGAGAACACTGAAGTGCCATCTTCAGCCGAAACCGGTCTGTTTATCAACCAAATTTGACGTGGGATGACGGAAATTCATTCCAAAGTATGATGTTGTTATTGTAATTGTTTTTCGGTGAGATTAGTCTACAGGTAGGATCACACGATTGCCGCAATGCACCAATTATTGCTCTATTTTATATGTCAATCGTGTGATTTCACAATTTATTGTCCCCTACGTCAATCGAGAACAATATTGTGCTCATTTTCCCCAATCAAATGCAACTCTGTGTCGGCAATCGTGTGAACGGTTGATAGGCAACCATGCGGCAATAAAAAAGTAAAAAATGTACCAATATTTATTGTCTTCTCGTGCGGCAATCAAAGTAGCCAATACGTGACAATTTATTTAATTAGTTTAATTTTTTTTGTGTGCCCATTGTTTTGTGTACCATAAATTTAAATTTATTTGAAGCGTTAATCCTTAAATGCATGAATTTTTTCGCTTTGAAAAAAATACTATTTAGACATAGAATTAATGCAAAAAAATATTTTAATTTTATTTTTAATTTTTTTTAGTTAAATTTATTAAGTGTAAAATACATTTCGTAGATTGTATTTATTTTACAATAATAAGCAGTGAGCGATTAATAATAATTTAGAGGCCAATTGAAAGCCATGATGCAGAATTACATCAATATGAAAAAGAAAATAATTTGCACGTAAAACAAAACAAACTAAAAACTGCCATAACAGCTGTTTGTTGGTGTTGCCGCAAGTTAGAACAATCGTATGACTGGGCTGCGGCAATTACTGCCACAAATTCATTCTTCGCCAATCTGCGGCAATCAAATTTTTATAAAACGGGGCAATCATGTGACTGTAGTATATTTGATTGGGACAATATTTTTATTGTGCACCAAGTGAGCACAATAAAAATTGGGCCAGATTGGCGTATTTGCGGCAATCGTGTGATCCTACCTTACGTTGTTAATTTTTATTGATCAATTTGTAATTTAGTTCTTAAATATTTGATATTATTTAGCAAGTTGATATTGCTTATGCTGGTTATGTTGTTACTCATGATGTATTTTTTGCTGTGTTTTAATACCGCCGTTTTTTCATAATGCCAGTTTTTTGTTGAGTTTAATTTGATGATGGTGTTAATGTAGTTTCTGTTTGCGCAAGGGTTATTATACGGTGGTAATATTTGTTAAACAGAAAAAAAAATTTCAGTTTTAATTCCTAAATATTTAGTTTTTATTTTTTAATTTGTTAGTTATTAAGCTAATTTTTTATTTATGTATATATTCATATATATTTTTCCTTTTATTGCGTTTTTAAAAAGTGTTTTTTTATTAGCGTCTTTCTACTGTTCGTGTTTGGCATATTTATTATATATGTTGGCAATTTATTTAAGATTGTTGGTAGTGCGACTGGCAAAGTATTTTTTCCATAGTTATTGCCATATTGTTCTATCTGAAATCTTCCTGCAGTTCTTAATCTTGTGTTGTGTCTGTGATTGATGACGTTTAAAAATCGGTTGTCGTCGATGAATTCGTTTACTACAGATGTTTTGTATATATTTGTAACATTTAATATGTTGAGGTATTTTGCCGGGTTTCCTTTTAATGTGCAGTTGTTTGTAGGGTTTACGATGTTGTTGTTTGTGCCGTTGGCAGTTTGTTCGGATGAAGATGAGTTTTGGATGTCTGTGGTATTTTCGGTAATGTCTATGCTGTTTCTGTTGTTGTTCCTATAGTTGATACTATTTTGTTTGTTCATTAATATTTTTAGTACCCTGTTTTGGCTGTTTTGCAGGTCTTTGCAGTATGTTGCTCCACCCCAAGCTGTAATACCGTGTCTGATATAGGATTCAGCGAGCGAGTAATAGACTTGTCTTAGCACTAGGGTTGCCAGAAGGGCCTGATTTGGCCTGATTGTCAAGTTTTTTAATGCGCGTCAAGTGTCAAGTGAAAAAGTGATTTCAAGCTTTTTTGTAAGTTAATTTTTTTCTCAAATTTATTCTAGCTATGTAATAATACTTATTAAAAGTATGTGTATATTTCTAAAAAACAAATCTAAAGCCCATATTTTTACTATCAATAGAACTAAGGACTAATATGATACATATTTTTTTGTGCAATTATAGTTTAAAAAATAACTATAACTTTCTGTACAATTATTATAAAAGTGCCAACACTGATATTTACCCCATTACTCAATACTAGTAAATTGACAACATTGAATTAGAGAAGCAAGTCGTGGACTTTTCGTCGTCGGCGGCGCAAGTACGAAAATTCGTCGGCGGCGGCGGCGATTCGGCTTGAGCCGGGGTTTTACCGGCGCGCCATCCTTCTATCAGCTTAGCCGACTTGATATACCCATGGTGGAATAATACAGGCGGTTTTTCATTGTTTTTTTTAATAAAACTTATGTGTTTGAAGAATTGTCAAGTTATTTATAAAAATTATTATTTATTTATTATAGACTAGCTAAAAACTCTCAGCAAAATTGTTTTTACGAGTAAAAGTTAAAATTCAATTCGTATTTGCAATAATAATTATCCAGAAGTTCTTCTTTAAAAACTAAAAATCTCATTTATATATTTAGTATGAGAATTTTTATTTGTCAAGTTTTTTTTTCAAAATCAAGTTTTTTTTTGGTCAATGTCAAGCTTTTTGGCAAATTAGATCTGGCAAGCCTACTTAGCACTGACTGGGTAGCACAATAACTTAAGCGGTGGAGTACGAAAGCCAATATACACTCCTAGATATTTATATGTGTTGACCATTTCTATATAAGTATTGCAATTGTCATTAGGATCTAGGTTGTTGTTACCAATATGTAGACATATAGTATCATGAAATTTCAGTTTAATTTCTGTGTATAGTATATGTGGTGGTTTTATATGCATGAATTTGGTCTTTGATGCATTTATAATTAGACCGTTATCATGACACCATTTTGCTACTGTATCCAGCTGACTTTGCATTATTTCAATTGCATTTTTTATATTTCTATGCGATACTACAATTGCTGTATCATCTGCGTAAGCGAAAGTTGTGCAGTTTGTTAGCGTTTTTATTAAGTCATTCGCATATATTATATACAGTATCGGCCCTAGTTTTGAGCCCTGAGGTACTCCATAATCTGATTGGATTTCTGTGCTCATCTTATTGTCTATCTTAACTCTGTATGTCCTAAGACTCAAATAGTTTTCGAGCCATTTGATACAATTACCTCTAATACCATTTCTTTCTAGCGTATTGACAAGTTTTTCATGGCATAATGTGTCAAATGCTTTACTGAAATCAATGAAAGTCGCTATGCACTGGTTTTTCTTACTCAGAGAATCATTGATAAGGTTTGAAAAATGTCCTAGGAGTTTGTTTATATTTTTTCCTTTTTGGAATCCAAATTGGTTTTTGTCAATGATATTATATTTTTCTATAAAATCTGTTAACCTTCTTACGACAATTTCTTCCATAACTTTTTCAATGACTGGTAAAATCGAAATCGGTCTATAGTTATTATAGTCCGTTTTCGTTCCTTGTTTGTATATTGGGCGTACAATTGATGTTTTCAATGGTGATGGTATGTCATTGCTATCTAAACTTAAGTTAACTAGAGTTGTTATAACGGGTGCAACAACGTGTGCATTATGTTTTAAATCTCTGGGTCTGATTCCATCATATCCGGGACCTTTGTTCGCATTAAGATTTCTTAAAATATTTACTATTTCTTCCTCATTAGTGGGGTGTAAATACATTGAGTTTGATACGGCTGACCTAGTTCCATTAATGGTTTTTATGTTACATTTATGCAAGATTTTTTTAACATTATTTTTAAAATTAGTAGCGAAGTTTTGAACAACAGTTTCGATGTTTACGTTTTTAAAGTTTTGTTGTATTACACTATCTATGCTATTATATTTTTTTCCAATAATTTCATTTATTAATTGCCACGTTATACGTATATTATTTCGATTTTCAGCGAATTTATATTTATAGTAGTTATTTTTAGCTTTATATATTTTTTTATTCAAAAAATTTCTATATTTTTTATAATTAATTTCAAAATGTTTGTTATTTGGGTATTTTTTCCATTTTTTATAAAGTTTATCCCTAATATTGCAATTTTCAATAATTTCATCACTAATCCATGGATTGTTAGATCTTGACTTATTATTTTTTATTGCTTTAGTTGATTTTTGGTATATATCACTAAATTTTTCGTGGATTTCATTGTACATATCACTAGCATTTTGGTTTTGACATATGATATTATTCCAATTTGTGTTTATTATTAGACTATTTACTGTGTGACTAACTATTTTTTTGGCCCCACTATTTTTATTGGTTTGCCTTTGCTGGACTATTTCTTTATTAAAGGAACAAAAAAGTGAATAATGATCTGATATTGTTGTTGTTATTATTGATGCGTTTGTTTGTGTATTTTGTTTACATCTTATAAACAGATGATCAATGCACGTGCTTGTTTTTTTTATTTACATCCTCTCTTGTGCTTTCTTTTATCATACACTCTAGTCCATATGATGAGAGCATTTCCAAGTATTTAGTTGTTGTTAAATTCTGTTTATTTATGTCAATATTCATATCTCCAACTATAACCATCTCTTGCTTATTTTTTGTTTTTTTAATCGATTGTTCAACTTCTGTAATAAAGTTATTTACGCTATAAGTTGGGGGACGGTAAATTGAAAAGAGAGTGAGAGTTTCGTTGTCTATATTTACATGAACTTGTAACGATTCAAAAGAAATGCTGTTTAAAGAGATTTTAGTATAGTTTATTGTTTCTTTAATATATATTGCAATGCCACCACCTGTTTTATGGTTACCAATATTATTTGTTCTGTTTAGGAATAAGGCTTTAAATCCATTTATTCCATACATATCGACCTCATCATCTGTTATGTTAGTTTCCACTAGTATTATAATTTTAATTTCGTTTAATATTTTTTGTATATCCACTAAGAAGCAGTCAAAATTTTTACGGATTGATCGAATGTTCATATAAACCAATGAAAAGGGATAACTTAAGACTGTTTTGTTTATTTTGTTAAAGTTTTCTAATGTTTGTTGTAAAGTGTATAATAATAATAATAATATTTAAATATTTTTCTTAAAAAAATTTATATATTGAAAATTTATGTAATAAAAATGTATATTTATATATTCATCGTGTTGTAATTGTTGTTCCATTGCTTCTTCTAGATGTTTGTTCTGTTGATTGTGTTGTTGTTGATGGTGTATTTCTCTTTGTTGACTTTTTTTATCAATGTTGTTGAAGTCCTTGTTGATGAGTTTTAATTATGCGGCTTTGATAGGTTTTACTGATTTTATAATGGTTTGTACTTTTATTTTTACTTTATTATAGATTTTTTGGTGTTATTTTGGTTGTTGTGTTATGATGTTGTTATTGTAATTGTTTTTCGGTGAGATTAGTCTACGTTGTTAATTTTTATTGATCAATTTGTAATTTAGTTCTTAAATATTTGATATTATTTAGCAAGTTGATATTGCTTATGCTGGTTATGTTGTTACTCATGATGTATTTTTTTGCTGTGTTTTAATACCGCCGTTTTTTTCATAATGCCAGTTTTTTGTTGAGTTTAATTTGATGATGGTGTTAATGTAGTTTCTGTTTGCGCAAGGGTTATTATACGGTGGTAATATTTGTTAAACAGAAAAAAAAATTTCAGTTTTAATTCCTAAATATTTAGTTTTTATTTTTTAATTTGTTAGTTATTAAGCTAATTTTTTATTTATGTATATATTCATATATATTTTTCCTTTTATTGCGTTTTTAAAAAAGTGTTTTTTTATTAGCGTCTTTCTACTGTTCGTGTTTGGCATATTTATTATATATGTTGGCAGTTTATTTAAGATTGTTGGTAGTGCGACTGGCAAAGTATTTTTTCCATAGTTATTGGCCATATTGTTCTATCTGAAATCTTCCTGCAGTTCTTAATCTTGTGTTGTGTCTGTGATTGATGACGTTTAAAAATCGGTTGTCGTCGATGAATTCGTTTTACTATAGATGTTTTGTATATATTGGTAACATTTAATATGTTGAGGTATTTTGCCGGGTTTCCTTTTAATGTGCAGTTGTTTGTAGGGTTTACGATGTTGTTGTTTGTGCCGTTGGCAGTTTGTTCGGATGAAGATGAGTTTTGGATGTCTGTGGTATTTTCGGTAATGTCTATGCTGTTTCTGTTGTTGTTCCTATAGTTGATACTATTTTGTTTGTTCATTAATATTTTTAGTACCCTGTTTTGGCTGTTTTGCAGGTCTTTGCAGTATGTTGCTCCACCCCAAGCTGTAATACCGTGTCTGATATAGGATTCAGCGAGCGAGTAATAGACTTGTCTTAGCACTGACTGGGTAGCACAATAACTTAAGTGGTGGAGTACGAAAGCAGTTTTGCGTAGTTTTTTTTTTTGCACTTCCTGTATTTGTGTTTTCATTTAAAATTTTGGTCAATATACACTCCTAGATATTTATATGTGTTGACCATTTCTATATAAGTATTGCAATTGTCCATTAGGATCTAGGTTGTTGTTACCAATATGTAGACATTTAGTATCATGAAATTTCAGTTTAGTTTCTGTGTATAGTATATGTGGTGGTTTTATATGCATGAATTTGGTCTTTGATGCATTTATAATTAGACCGTTATCATGGCAGCATTTTGCTACTGTATCCAGCTGACTTTGCATTATTTCAATTGCATTTTTTATATTTCTATGCGATACTACAATTGCTGTATCATCTGCGTAAGCGAAAGTTGTGCAGTTTGTTAGCGTTTTTATTAAGTCATTCGCATATATTATATACAGTATCGGCCCTAGTTTTGAGCCCTGAGGTACTCCATAATCTGATTGGATTTCTGTGCTCATCTTATTGTCTATCTTAACTCTGTATGTCCCTAAGACTCAAATAGTTTTCGAGCCATTTGATACAATTACCTCTAATACCATTTCTTTCTAGCGTATTGACAAGTTTTTCATGGCATAATGTGTCAAATGCTTTACTGAAATCAATGAAAGTCGCTATGCACTGGTTTTTCTTACTCAGAGAATCATTGATAAGGTTTGAAAAATGTCCCAGGAGTTTGTTTATATTTTTTCCTTTTTGGAATCCTAATTGGTTTTTGTCAATGATATTATATTTTTCTATAAAATCTGTTAACCTTCTTACGACAATTTCTTCCATAACTTTTTCAATGACTGGTAAAATCGAAATCGGTCTATAGTTATTATAGTCCGATCATATAAACCAATGAAATGGGATAACTTAAGACTGTTTTTGTTTATTTTGTTAAAGTTTTCTAATGTTTGTTGTAAAGTGTTATTCATTTTGTTTTATTGTATTAGAAAGAGTAGGAAACGATAAAATACAGTGTTTAGAAAAAAATAATTAATTGATTGTATCAATGTCAGCAGCATTAGAGATGATGATGGCTGGGGAGTTTTCGATTTTTCGGGCAAAATATTTCCATTCCGAACCCACACAAACTTCCACTTGCATTCCCTTGCTTTTGTTTTTGCCAACCATAATAGTCGCCGGTTGAAGGCAGTAAGATCATCGTTCACATAAACGAAGTTGCTGTTGTTGCTTGCTGGTGTGTTATCACCCGTGTTGAATAAGTTAGCATCGATTTTATTGCCCTTCAATTTTCCCATTATTTCTCGTTTTTTGTTGAGAGAGGTGAACCCTATTATTATTTTTATTATTTGCTTTCAGGCTATACGCACTGCTAATATCAGCATTGCCCAAAGTAATTGATATAGAAGGAGGCTATTTTTTTTAACAACATCAAATGCGCTCATCTCTTTATTTTTGAGATTGTTTATTACGATAATTTTGCTTATGGCGTTTTGCTCGAGTTTGTTTATTCTTGTTTCAATTTTCTCCTATTTTCTTACCTCCTTGGTTTTATCATTAAGGTTGTTGACCTGTATAGTTAATGTAGTTATTGCATTTGTTATTTGTGATAGAGCGTTTTGTATTTCTTCTCTCATTTTAGTATTACCGGTATTCACATTAAGAGAAAGTGTTTGCATTGTATTTTTTATTTCACTGATATCTGACTGGACAGTACATAGCTTAGAATTAAGTTCATTTATTGATAGTGCATCTTTAAAACGTTTGGCTTTGTCAGCCGACTGTATAACATCATCCTCTTCATTACGTTGTTGTTTTTGTTGATTGCCTTCATCAGGCACAGGGGGTGTTGGCAATTTAATTTTTCGACAGACTTGGCATTTCCACTCTGCTTTTCTTTCTGAATTCATACAGTCATAGGTTTTCTTAGCGACGGTTGTGCAGGGGGAATAGTGGTAGTTTGATTTACAATTGAAGCATTTCACGTAATCTCCCGATATGGGAAGAGAATTTTTGCACTGATCACAATTGAAACTCATTTTTCTGTACTTTTTGTATAAGATTTTCTCTTAATTTTCACTTTACCGTATTGATGTAATTTGTCGAAGTAATTTTTTATATATTTTTTTTGCTTTTATTCGATTTCTGTTGAACAAGTATTATTTTTTTTAATATTTTCTTAACTTGTTATATTAGAAAGAAGATTTGGAAAACATTTATCTATTGATATGTGTAATAATATTCTTTTGTATAGCTTTTAATTTATACTTGTTTTTTCACTTTGTTTAAACGTTTTTTGATATTTTTATCAGGAGCACTACTGTATACACGTCCGTTCGCATGAAAGGCTAACACAATAATAATAATAATAATAATAATAATAATAATAATAATAATAATAATAATAATAATAATAATAATAATAATAATAATAATAATAATAATAATAATAATAATAATAATAATAATAATAATAATAATAATAATAATAATAATAATAATAATAATAATAATAATAAT
>CATQFJ010000107.1:0-25877 GCA_956483585.1 Gymnocheta viridis
TTATTGGCGTATCAGTAACGCTCCAAAAGAAAAGGCTATAGCCTTTTCTATAAATTAGAAAAAATTATTTTAGTTATTTTTTTTTAATTTAATACATTTTATTGAAAACAAATTGCTATGCAATAGCTTTGCCGCGGCAGTTCTCGAGTGCCACATGTCTTTTTTTATTGGCGTATCAGTAACGCTCCAAAAGAAAAGGCTATAGCCTTTTCTATAAATTAGAAAAAATTATTTTAGTTATTTTTTTTTAATTTAATACATTTTATTGAAAACAAATTGCTATGCAACAGCTTTGCCGCGGCAGTTCTCGAGTGCCACAGTGTCTTTTTTATTGGCGTATCAGTAACGCTCCAAAAGAAAAGGCTATAGCCTTTTCTATAAATTAGAAAAAATTATTTTAGTTATTTTTTTTTAATTTAATACATTTTATTGAAAACAAATTGCTATGCAATAGCTTTGCCGCGGCAGTTCTCGAGTGCCACATGTCTTTTTTTATTGGCGTATCAGTAACGCTCCAAAAGAAAAGGCTATAGCCTTTTCTATAAATTAGAAAAAATTATTTTAGTTATTTTTTTTTAATTTAATACATTTTATTGAAAACAAATTGCTATGCAACAGCTTTGCCGCGGCAGTTCTCGAGTGCCACATGTCTTTTTTTATTGGCGTATCAGTAACGCTCCAAAAGAAAAGGCTATAGCCTTTTCTATAAATTAGAAAAAATTATTTTAGTTATTTTTTTTTAATTTAATACATTTTATTGAAAACAAATTGCTATGCAACAGCTTTGCCGCGGCAGTTCTCGAGTGCCACATGTCTTTTTTTATTGGCGTATCAGTAACGCTCCAAAAGAAAAGGCTATAGCCTTTTCTATAAATTAGAAAAAATTATTTTAGTTATTTTTTTTTAATTTAATACATTTTATTGAAAACAAATTGCTATGCAACAGCTTTGCCGCGGCAGTTCTCGAGTGCCACATGTCTTTTTTTATTGGCGTATCAGTAACGCTCCAAAAGAAAAGGCTATAGCCTTTTCTATAAATTAGAAAAAATTATTTTAGTTATTTTTTTTTAATTTAATACATTTTATTGAAAACAAATTGCTATGCAACAGCTTTGCCGCGGCAGTTCTCGAGTGCCACATGTCTTTTTTTATTGGCGTATCAGTAACGCTCCAAAAGAAAAGGCTATAGCCTTTTCTATAAATTAGAAAAAATTATTTTAGTTATTTTTTTTTAATTTAATACATTTTATTGAAAACAAATTGCTATGCAATAGCTTTGCCGCGGCAGTTCTCGAGTGCCACATGTCTTTTTTTATTGGCGTATCAGTAACGCTCCAAAAGAAAAGGCTATAGCCTTTTCTATAAATTAGAAAAAATTATTTTAGTTATTTTTTTTTAATTTAATACATTTTATTGAAAACAAATTGCTATGCAATAGCTTTGCCGCGGCAGTTCTCGAGTGCCACATGTCTTTTTTTATTGGCGTATCAGTAACGCTCCAAAAGAAAAGGCTATAGCCTTTTCTATAAATTAGAAAAAATTATTTTAGTTATTTTTTTTTAATTTAATACATTTTATTGAAAACAAAATGCTATGCAATAGCTTTGCCGTGGCAGTTCTCGAGTGCCACATGTCTTTTTTTATTGGCGTATCAGTAACGCTCCAAAAGAAAAGGCTTATAAATTAGAAAAAATTATTTTAGTTATTTTTTTTTAATTTAATACATTTTATTGAAAACAAATTGCTATGCAATAGCTTTGCCGCGGCAGTTCTCGAGTGCCACATGTCTTTTTTTATTGGCGTATCAGTAACGCTCCAAAAGAAAAGGCTATAGCCTTTTCTATAAATTAGAAAAAATTATTTTAGTTATTTTTTTTTAATTTAATACATTTTATTGAAAACAAATTGCTATGCAATAGCTTTGCCGCGGCAGTTCTCGAGTGCCACATGTCTTTTTTTATTGGCGTATCAGTAACGCTCCAAAAGAAAAGGCTATAGCCTTTTCTATAAATTAGAAAAAATTATTTTAGTTATTTTTTTTTAATTTAATACATTTTATTGAAAACAAAATGCTATGCAATAGCTTTGCCGTGGCAGTTCTCGAGTGCCACATGGTTTTTTTTATTGGCGTATCAGTAACGCTCCAAAAGAAAAGGCTATAAATTAGAAAAAATTATTTTAGTTATTTTTTTTTAATTTAATACATTTTATTGAAAACAAATTGCTATGCAACAGCTTTGCCGCGGCAGTTCTCGAGTGCCACATGTCTTTTTTTATTGGCGTATCAGTAACGCTCCAAAAGAAAAGGCTATAGCCTTTTCTATAAATTAGAAAAAATTATTTTAGTTATTTTTTTTTAATTTAATACATTTTATTGAAAACAAATTGCTATGCAATAGCTTTGCCGCGGCAGTTCTCGAGTGCCACATGTCTTTTTTTATTGGCGTATCAGTAACGCTCCAAAAGAAAAGGCTATAGCCTTTTCTATAAATTAGAAAAAATTATTTTAGTTATTTTTTTTTAATTTAATACATTTTATTGAAAACAAATTGCTATGCAACAGCTTTGCCGCGGCAGTTCTCGAGTGCCACATGTCTTTTTTTATTGGCGTATCAGTAACGCTCCAAAAGAAAAGGCTATAGCCTTTTCTATAAATTATAAAAAATTATTTTAGTTATTTTTTTTTAATTTAATACATTTTATTGAAAACAAATTGCTATGCAACAGCTTTGCCGCGGCAGTTCTCGAGTGCCACATGTCTTTTTTTATTGGCGTATCAGTAACGCTCCAAAAGAAAAGGCTATATATAGCCTTTTCTATAAATTAGAAAAAATTATTTTAGTTATTTTTTTTTAATTTAATACATTTTATTGAAAACAAATTGCTATGCAACAGCTTTGCCGCGGCAGTTCTCGAGTGCCACATGTCTTTTTTTATTGGCGTATCAGTAACGCTCCAAAAGAAAAGGCTATAGCCTTTTCTATAAATTAGAAAAAATTATTTTAGTTATTTTTTTTTAATTTAATACATTTTATTGAAAACAAATTGCTATGCAACAGCTTTGCCGCGGCAGTTCTCGAGTGCCACATGTCTTTTTTTATTGGCGTATCAGTAACGCTCCAAAAGAAAAGGCTATAGCCTTTTCTATAAATTAGAAAAAATTATTTTAGTTATTTTTTTTTAATTTAATACATTTTATTGAAAACAAATTGCTATGCAATAGCTTTGCCGCGGCAGTTCTCGAGTGCCACATGTCTTTTTTTATTGGCGTATCAGTAACGCTCCAAAAGAAAAGGCTATAGCCTTTTCTATAAATTAGAAAAAATTATTTTAGTTATTTTTTTTTAATTTAATACATTTTATTGAAAACAAATTGCTATGCAATAGCTTTGCCGCGGCAGTTCTCGAGTGCCACATGTCTTTTTTTATTGGCGTATCAGTAACGCTCCAAAAGAAAAGGCTATAGCCTTTTCTATAAATTAGAAAAAATTATTTTAGTTATTTTTTTTTAATTTAATACATTTTATTGAAAACAAAATGCTATGCAATAGCTTTGCCGTGGCAGTTCTCGAGTGCCACATGTCTTTTTTTATTGGCGTATCAGTAACGCTCCAAAAGAAAAGGCTATAAATTAGAAAAAATTATTTTAGTTATTTTTTTTTAATTTAATACATTTTATTGAAAACAAATTGCTATGCAATAGCTTTGCCGCGGCAGTTCTCGAGTGCCACATGTCTTTTTTTATTGGCGTATCAGTAACGCTCCAAAAGAAAAGGCTATAGCCTTTTCTATAAATTAGAAAAAATTATTTTAGTTATTTTTTTTTAATTTAATACATTTTATTGAAAACAAATTGCTATGCAATAGCTTTGCCGCGGCAGTTCTCGAGTGCCACATGTCTTTTTTTATTGGCGTATCAGTAACGCTCCAAAAGAAAAGGCTATAGCCTTTTCTATAAATTAGAAAAAATTATTTTAGTTATTTTTTTTTAATTTAATACATTTTATTGAAAACAAAATGCTATGCAATAGCTTTGCCGTGGCAGTTCTCGAGTGCCACATGTCTTTTTTTATTGGCGTATCAGTAACGCTCCAAAAGAAAAGGCTATAAATTAGAAAAAATTATTTTAGTTATTTTTTTTTAATTTAATACATTTTATTGAAAACAAATTGCTATGCAACAGCTTTGCCGCGGCAGTTCTCGAGTGCCACATGTCTTTTTTTATTGGCGTATCAGTAACGCTCCAAAAGAAAAGGCTATAGCCTTTTCTATAAATTAGAAAAAATTATTTTAGTTATTTTTTTTTAATTTAATACATTTTATTGAAAACAAATTGCTATGCAATAGCTTTGCCGCGGCAGTTCTCGAGTGCCACATGTCTTTTTTTATTGGCGTATCAGTAACGCTCCAAAAGAAAAGGCTATAGCCTTTTCTATAAATTAGAAAAAATTATTTTAGTTATTTTTTTTTAATTTAATACATTTTATTGAAAACAAATTGCTATGCAATAGCTTTGCCGCGGCAGTTCTCGAGTGCCACATGTCTTTTTTTATTGGCGTATCAGTAACGCTCCAAAAGAAAAGGCTATAGCCTTTTCTATAAATTAGAAAAAATTATTTTAGTTATTTTTTTTTAATTTAATACATTTTATTGAAAACAAATTGCTATGCAATAGCTTTGCCGCGGCAGTTCTCGAGTGCCACATGTCTTTTTTTATTGGCGTATCAGTAACGCTCCAAAAGAAAAGGCTATAGCCTTTTCTATAAATTAGAAAAAATTATTTTAGTTATTTTTTTTTAATTTAATACATTTTATTGAAAACAAATTGCTATGCAATAGCTTTGCCGCGGCAGTTCTCGAGTGCCACATGTCTTTTTTTATTGGCGTATCAGTAACGCTCCAAAAGAAAAGGCTATAGCCTTTTCTATAAATTAGAAAAAATTATTTTAGTTATTTTTTTTTAATTTAATACATTTTATTGAAAACAAATTGCTATGCAATAGCTTTGCCGCGGCAGTTCTCGAGTGCCACATGTCTTTTTTTATTGGCGTATCAGTAACGCTCCAAAAGAAAAGGCTATAGCCTTTTCTATAAATTAGAAAAAATTATTTTAGTTATTTTTTTTTAATTTAATACATTTTATTGAAAACAAATTGCTATGCAATAGCTTTGCCGCGGCAGTTCTCGAGTGCCACATGTCTTTTTTTATTGGCGTATCAGTAACGCTCCAAAAGAAAAGGCTATAGCCTTTTCTATAAATTAGAAAAAATTATTTTAGTTATTTTTTTTTAATTTAATACATTTTATTGAAAACAAATTGCTATGCAATAGCTTTGCCGCGGCAGTTCTCGAGTGCCACATGTCTTTTTTTATTGGCGTATCAGTAACGCTCCAAAAGAAAAGGCTATAGCCTTTTCTATAAATTAGAAAAAATTATTTTAGTTATTTTTTTTTAATTTAATACATTTTATTGAAAACAAATTGCTATGCAACAGCTTTGCCGCGGCAGTTCTCGAGTGCCACATGTCTTTTTTTATTGGCGTATCAGTAACGCTCCAAAAGAAAAGGCTATAGCCTTTTCTATAAATTAGAAAAAATTATTTTAGTTATTTTTTTTAATTTAATACATTTTATTGAAAACAAATTGCTATGCAATAGCTTTGCCGCGGCAGTTCTCGAGTGCCACATGTCTTTTTTTATTGGCGTATCAGTAACGCTCCAAAAGAAAAGGCTATAGCCTTTTCTATAAATTAGAAAAAATTATTTTAGTTACTTTTTTTTAATTTAATACATTTTATTGAAAACAAATTGCTATGCAATAGCTTTGCCGCGGCAGTTCTCGAGTGCCACATGTCTTTTTTTATTGGCGTATCAGTAACGCTCCAAAAGAAAAGGCTATAGCCTTTTCTATAAATTATAAAAAATTATTTTAGTTATTTTTTTTTAATTTAATACATTTTATTGAAAACAAATTGCTATGCAACAGCTTTGCCGCGGCAGTTCTCGAGTGCCACATGTCTTTTTTTATTGGCGTATCAGTAACGCTCCAAAAGAAAAGGCTATATATAGCCTTTTCTATAAATTAGAAAAAATTATTTTAGTTATTTTTTTTTAATTTAATACATTTTATTGAAAACAAATTGCTATGCAATAGCTTTGCCGCGGCAGTTCTCGAGTGCCACATGTCTTTTTTTATTGGCGTATCAGTAACGCTCCAAAAGAAAAGGCTATAGCCTTTTCTATAAATTAGAAAAAATTATGTTAGTTTTTTTTTTTTAATTTAATACATTTTATTGAAAACAAAATGCTATGCAATAGCTTTGCCGTGGCAGTTCTCGAGTGCCACATGTCTTTTTTTATTGGCGTATCAGTAACGCTCCAAAAGAAAAGGCTATAGCCTTTTCTATAAATTAGAAAAAATTATTTTAGTTATTTTTTTTTAATTTAATACATTTTATTGAAAACAAATTGCTATGCAATAGCTTTGCCGCGGCAGTTCTCGAGTGCCACATGTCTTTTTTTATTGGCGTATCAGTAACGCTCCAAAAGAAAAGGCTATAGCCTTTTCTATAAATTAGAAAAAATTATTTTAGTTATTTTTTTTTAATTTAATACATTTTATTGAAAACAAATTGCTATGCAACAGCTTTGCCGCGGCAGTTCTCGAGTGCCACATGTCTTTTTTTATTGGCGTATCAGTAACGCTCCAAAAGAAAAGGCTATAGCCTTTTCTATAAATTAGAAAAAATTATTTTAGTTATTTTTTTTTAATTTAATACATTTTATTGAAAACAAATTGCTATGCAATAGCTTTGCCGCGGCAGTTCTCGAGTGCCACATGTCTTTTTTTATTGGCGTATCAGTAACGCTCCAAAAGAAAAGGCTATAGCCTTTTCTATAAATTAGAAAAAATTATTTTAGTTATTTTTTTTTAATTTAATACATTTTATTGAAAACAAATTGCTATGCAACAGCTTTGCCGCGGCAGTTCTCGAGTGCCACATGTCTTTTTTTATTGGCGTATCAGTAACGCTCCAAAAGAAAAGGCTATAGCCTTTTCTATAAATTAGAAAAAATTATTTTAGTTATTTTTTTTTAATTTAATACATTTTATTGAAAACAAATTGCTATGCAACAGCTTTGCCGCGGCAGTTCTCGAGTGCCACATGTCTTTTTTTATTGGCGTATCAGTAACGCTCCAAAAGAAAAGGCTATAGCCTTTTCTATAAATTAGAAAAAATTATTTTAGTTATTTTTTTTTAATTTAATACATTTTATTGAAAACAAATTGCTATGCAATAGCTTTGCCGCGGCAGTTCTCGAGTGCCACATGTCTTTTTTTATTGGCGTATCAGTAACGCTCCAAAAGAAAAGGCTATAGCCTTTTCTATAAATTAGAAAAAATTATTTTAGTTATTTTTTTTTAATTTAATACATTTTATTGAAAACAAATTGCTATGCAATAGCTTTGCCGCGGCAGTTCTCGAGTGCCACATGTCTTTTTTTATTGGCGTATCAGTAACGCTCCAAAAGAAAAGGCTATAGCCTTTTCTATAAATTAGAAAAAATTATTTTAGTTATTTTTTTTTAATTTAATACATTTTATTGAAAACAAATTGCTATGCAACAGCTTTGCCGCGGCAGTTCTCGAGTGCCACATGTCTTTTTTTATTGGCGTATCAGTAACGCTCCAAAAGAAAAGGCTATAGCCTTTTCTATAAATTAGAAAAAATTATTTTAGTTATTTTTTTTTAATTTAATACATTTTATTGAAAACAAATTGCTATGCAATAGCTTTGCCGCGGCAGTTCTCGAGTGCCACATATCTTTTTTTATTGGCGTATCAGTAACGCTCCAAAAGAAAAGGCTATAGCCTTTTCTATAAATTAGAAAAAATTATGTTAGTTATTTTTTTTTTAATTTAATACATTTTATTGAAAACAAAATGCTATGCAATAGCTTTGCCGCGGCAGTTCTCGAGTGCCACATGTCTTTTTTTATTGGCGTATCAGTAACGCTCCAAAAGAAAAGGCTATAGCCTTTTCTATAAATTAGAAAAAATTATGTTAGTTATTTTTTTTTTAATTTAATACATTTTATTGAAAACAAAATGCTATGCAATAGCTTTGCCGCGGCAGTTCTCGAGTGCCACATGTCTTTTTTTATTGGCGTATCAGTAACGCTCCAAAAGAAAAGGCTATAGCCTTTTCTATAAATTAGAAAAAATTATGTTAGTTATTTTTTTTTTAATTTAATACATTTTATTGAAAACAAATTGCTATGCAATAGCTTTGCCGCGGCAGTTCTCGAGTGCCACATGTCTTTTTTTATTGGCGTATCAGTAACGCTCCAAAAGAAAAGGCTATAGCCTTTTCTATAAATTAGAAAAAATTATTTTAGTTATTTTTTTTTAATTTAATACATTTTATTGAAAACAAATTGCTATGCAATAGCTTTGCCGCGGCAGTTCTCGAGTGCCACATGTCTTTTTTTATTGGCGTATCAGTAACGCTCCAAAAGAAAAGGCTATAGCCTTTTCTATAAATTAGAAAAAATTATGTTAGTTATTTTTTTTTTATTTAATACATTTTATTGAAAACAAAATGCTATGCAATAGCTTTGCCGTGGCAGTTCTCGAGTGCCACATGTCTTTTTTTATTGGCGTATCAGTAACGCTCCAAAAGAAAAGGCTATAGCCTTTTCTATAAATTATAAAAAATTATGTTAGTTATTTTTTTTTTTAATTTAATACATTTTATTGAAAACAAAATGCTATGCAATAGCTTTGCCGCGGCAGTTCTCGAGTGCCACATGTCTTTTTTTATTGGCGTATCAGTAACGCTCCAAAAGAAAAGGCTATAGCCTTTTCTATAAATTAGAAAAAATTATGTTAGTTATTTTTTTTTTAATTTAATACATTTTATTGAAAACAAAATGCTATGCAATAGCTTTGCCGTGGCAGTTCTCGAGTGCCACATGTCTTTTTTTATTGGCGTATCAGTAACGCT
This sequence comes from Gymnocheta viridis, assembly GCA_956483585.1. Taxonomy (NCBI): domain Eukaryota; kingdom Metazoa; phylum Arthropoda; class Insecta; order Diptera; family Tachinidae; genus Gymnocheta; species Gymnocheta viridis. The sequence goes on from CATQFJ010000107.1 coordinate 9,009, forward strand.
CCAAAAGAAAAGGCTATAATAGCCTTTTCTATAAATTAGAAAAAATTATGTTAGTTATTTTTTTTTTAATTTAATACATTTTATTGAAAACAAAATGCTATGCAATAGCTTTGCCGTGGCAGTTCTCGAGTGCCACATGTCTTTTTTTATTGGCGTATCAGTAACGCTCCAAAAGAAAAGGCTATAGCCTTTTCTATAAATTAGAAAAAATTATGTTAGTTATTTTTTTTTAATTTAATACATTTTATTGAAAACAAAATGCTATGCAATAGCTTTGCCGCGGCAGTTCTCGAGTGCCACATGTCTTTTTTTAATGGCGTATCAGTAACGCTCCAAAAGAAAAGGCTATAGCCTTTTCTATAAATTAGAAAAAATTATGTTAGTTATTTTTTTTTTAATTTAATACATTTTATTGAAAACAAAATGCTATGCAATAGCTTTGCCGCGGCAGTTCTCGAGTGCCACATGTCTTTTTTTATTAGCGTATCAGTAACGCTCCAAAAGAAAAGGCTATAGCCTTTTCTATAAATTAGAAAAAATTATGTTAGTTATTTTTTTTTAATTTAATACATTTTATTGAAAACAAAATGCTATGCAATAGCTTTGCCGCGGCAGTTCTCGAGTGCCACATGTCTTTTTTTATTGGCGTATCAGTAACGCTCCAAAAGAAAAGGCTATAGCCTTTTCTATAAATTAGAAAAAATTATGTTAGTTATTTTTTTTTAATTTAATACATTTTATTGAAAACAAAATGCTATGCAATAGCTTTGCCGTGGCAGTTCTCGAGTGCCACATGTCTTTTTTTATTGGCGTATCAGTAACGCTCCAAAAGAAAAGGCTATAGCCTTTTCTATAAATTAGAAAAAATTATGTTAGTTATTTTTTTTTAATTTAATACATTTTATTGAAAACAAAATGCTATGCAATAGCTTTGCCGTGGCAGTTCTCGAGTGCCATATGTCTTTTTTTATTGGCGTATCAGTAACGCTCCAAAAGAAAAGGCTATAGCCTTTTCTATAAATTAGAAAAAATTATGTTAGTTATTTTTTTTTTAATTTAATACATTTTATTGAAAACAAAATGCTATGCAATAGCTTTGCCGTGGCAGTTCTCGAGTGCCACATGTCTTTTTTTATTGGCGTATCAGTAACGCTCCAAAAGAAAAGGCTATAATAGCCTTTTCTATAAATTAGAAAAAATTATGTTAGTTATTTTTTTTTAATTTAATACATTTTATTGAAAACAAAATGCTATGCAATAGCTTTGCCGTGGCAGTTCTCGAGTGCCACATGTCTTTTTTTATTGGCGTATCAGTAACGCTCCAAAAGAAAAGGCTATAGCCTTTTCTATAAATTAGAAAAAATTATGTTAGTTATTTTTTTTTAATTTAATACATTTTATTGAAAACAAAATGCTATGCAATAGCTTTGCCGCGGCAGTTCTCGAGTGCCACATGTCTTTTTTTATTGGCGTATCAGTAACGCTCCAAAAGAAAAGGCTATAGCCTTTTCTATAAATTAGAAAAAATTATGTTAGTTATTTTTTTTTTAATTTAATACATTTTATTGAAAACAAAATGCTATGCAATAGCTTTGCCGCGGCAGTTCTCGAGTGCCACATGTCTTTTTTTATTGGCGTATCAGTAACGCTCCAAAAGAAAAGGCTATAGCCTTTTCTATAAATTAGAAAAAATTATGTTATTTATTTTTTTTTTAATTTAATACATTTTATTGAAAACAAAATGCTATGCAATAGCTTTGCCGTGGCAGTTCTCGAGTGCCACATGTCTTTTTTTATTGGCGTATCAGTAACGCTCCAAAAGAAAAGGCTATAGCCTTTTCTATAAATTAGAAAAAATTATGTTAGTTATTTTTTTTTTAATTTAATACATTTTATTGAAAACAAAATGCTATGCAATAGCTTTGCCGTGGCAGTTCTCGAGTGCCACATGTCTTTTTTTATTGGCGTATCAGTAACGCTCCAAAAGAAAAGGCTATAGCCTTTTCTATAAATTAGAAAAAATTATGTTAGTTATTTTTTTTTAATTTAATACATTTTATTGAAAACAAAATGCTATGCAATAGCTTTGCCGTGGCAGTTCTCGAGTGCCACATGTCTTTTTTTATTGGCGTATCAGTAACGCTCCAAAAGAAAAGGCTATTATAGCCTTTTCTATAAATTAGAAAAAATTATGTTAGTTATTTTTTTTTTAATTTAATACATTTTATTGAAAACAAAATGCTATGCAATAGCTTTGCCGTGGCAGTTCTCGAGTGCCACATGTCTTTTTTTATTGGCGTATCAGTAACGCTCCAAAAGAAAAGGCTATAATAGCCTTTTCTATAAATTAGAAAAAATTATGTTAGTTATTTTTTTTTTAATTTAATACATTTTATTGAAAACAAAATGCTATGCAATAGCTTTGCCGTGGCAGTTCTCGAGTGCCACATGTCTTTTTTTATTGGCGTATCAGTAACGCTCCAAAAGAAAAGGCTATAGCCTTTTCTATAAATTAGAAAAAATTATGTTAGTTATTTTTTTTTAATTTAATACATTTTATTGAAAACAAAATGCTATGCAATAGCTTTGCCGCGGCAGTTCTCGAGTGCCACATGTCTTTTTTTATTGGCGTATCAGTAACGCTCCAAAAGAAAAGGCTATAGCCTTTTCTATAAATTAGAAAAAATTATGTTAGTTATTTTTTTTTTAATTTAATACATTTTATTGAAAACAAAATGCTATGCAATAGCTTTGCCGCGGCAGTTCTCGAGTGCCACATGTCTTTTTTTATTGGCGTATCAGTAACGCTCCAAAAGAAAAGGCTATAGCCTTTTCTATAAATTAGAAAAAATTATGTTAGTTATTTTTTTTTAATTTAATACATTTTATTGAAAACAAAATGCTATGCAATAGCTTTGCCGCGGCAGTTCTCGAGTGCCACATGTCTTTTTTTATTGGCGTATCAGTAACGCTCCAAAAGAAAAGGCTATAGCCTTTTCTATAAATTAGAAAAAATTATGTTAGTTATTTTTTTTTTAATTTAATACATTTTATTGAAAACAAAATGCTATGCAATAGCTTTGCCGTGGCAGTTCTCGAGTGCCACATGTCTTTTTTTATTGGCGTATCAGTAACGCTCCAAAAGAAAAGGCTATAGCCTTTTCTATAAATTAGAAAAAATTATGTTAGTTATTTTTTTTTAATTTAATACATTTTATTGAAAACAAAATGCTATGCAATAGCTTTGCCGTGGCAGTTCTCGAGTGCCACATGTCTTTTTTTATTGGCGTATCAGTAACGCTCCAAAAGAAAAGGCTATAGCCTTTTCTATAAATTAGAAAAAATTATGTTATTTATTTTTTTTTTAATTTAATACATTTTATTGAAAACAAAATGCTATGCAATAGCTTTGCCGTGGCAGTTCTCGAGTGCCACATGTCTTTTTTTATTGGCGTATCAGTAACGCTCCAAAAGAAAAGGCTATAATAGCCTTTTCTATAAATTAGAAAAAATTATGTTAGTTATTTTTTTTTAATTTAATACATTTTATTGAAAACAAAATGCTATGCAATAGCTTTGCCGTGGCAGTTCTCGAGTGCCACATGTCTTTTTTTATTGGCGTATCAGTAACGCTCCAAAAGAAAAGGCTATTATAGCCTTTTCTATAAATTAGAAAAAATTATGTTAGTTATTTTTTTTTTAATTTAATACATTTTATTGAAAACAAAATGCTATGCAATAGCTTTGCCGTGGCAGTTCTCGAGTGCCACATGTCTTTTTTTATTGGCGTATCAGTAACGCTCCAAAAGAAAAGGCTATAATAGCCTTTTCTATAAATTAGAAAAAATTATGTTAGTTATTTTTTTTTTAATTTAATACATTTTATTGAAAACAAAATGCTATGCAATAGCTTTGCCGTGGCAGTTCTCGAGTGCCACATGTCTTTTTTTATTGGCGTATCAGTAACGCTCCAAAAGAAAAGGCTATAGCCTTTTCTATAAATTAGAAAAAATTATGTTAGTTATTTTTTTTTAATTTAATACATTTTATTGAAAACAAAATGCTATGCAATAGCTTTGCCGCGGCAGTTCTCGAGTGCCACATGTCTTTTTTTATTGGCGTATCAGTAACGCTCCAAAAGAAAAGGCTATAGCCTTTTCTATAAATTAGAAAAAATTATGTTAGTTATTTTTTTTTTAATTTAATACATTTTATTGAAAACAAAATGCTATGCAATAGCTTTGCCGCGGCAGTTCTCGAGTGCCACATGTCTTTTTTTATTGGCGTATCAGTAACGCTCCAAAAGAAAAGGCTATAGCCTTTTCTATAAATTAGAAAAAATTATGTTAGTTATTTTTTTTTAATTTAATACATTTTATTGAAAACAAAATGCTATGCAATAGCTTTGCCGCGGCAGTTCTCGAGTGCCACATGTCTTTTTTTATTGGCGTATCAGTAACGCTCCAAAAGAAAAGGCTATAGCCTTTTCTATAAATTAGAAAAAATTATGTTAGTTATTTTTTTTTTAATTTAATACATTTTATTGAAAACAAAATGCTATGCAATAGCTTTGCCGTGGCAGTTCTCGAGTGCCACATGTCTTTTTTTATTGGCGTATCAGTAACGCTCCAAAAGAAAAGGCTATAGCCTTTTCTATAAATTAGAAAAAATTATGTTAGTTATTTTTTTTTAATTTAATACATTTTATTGAAAACAAAATGCTATGCAATAGCTTTGCCGTGGCAGTTCTCGAGTGCCACATGTCTTTTTTTATTGGCGTATCAGTAACGCTCCAAAAGAAAAGGCTATAGCCTTTTCTATAAATTAGAAAAAATTATGTTAGTTATTTTTTTTTTAATTTAATACATTTTATTGAAAACAAAATGCTATGCAATAGCTTTGCCGTGGCAGTTCTCGAGTGCCACATGTCTTTTTTTATTGGCGTATCAGTAACGCTCCAAAAGAAAAGGCTATAATAGCCTTTTCTATAAATTAGAAAAAATTATGTTAGTTATTTTTTTTTAATTTAATACATTTTATTGAAAACAAAATGCTATGCAATAGCTTTGCCGTGGCAGTTCTCGAGTGCCACATAAATAAAAACAGTAAAAATAAAAGAGCTCTCTGAGAGAACAGTGTTGGCACAGCAAAACCAGTGTTGGCACAACGGGTCGTTTTTTGATACAATGACCAGATCAGGGCTTTTATGGCTCTTTTTTTTAGCATTGTTATTGTGCTTCCCATGTGACAAAATTCCAAATTAGGTTATTTTACTGATGCATTGTGTTAATTGTTGTTAGACTGTTCAGTGACGAAGGTATAACACTGGTCACTGAGCAGTTATAATAGCAACAATTAACAACACTGTTATCAGTAAAATAATACAAAAAAACGCTCGATTTTAATTTTCCTACCATTGTTATGACAGGGCGATTCAAAATTGACTTCTGCAACATACGTGGGCTGAGGGCGAATTTCTTCTCTGCCTATGCTCACGTTTGTGTCCATCGGCCGGACGTCTTCGCCTTATGTGAGACCCAGGTATCTGAGGATGCTGATCCACAGGATTTTCATATACCAGGGTATCACCTCCTATCACTTTTTAACCTTCACAGAGGCCTTGCACTTTATATACGAAATGAAGTAGTGTACCAGTGCCAGCAATCTTTAGGCACGAGTGATCCGGAATTTAGCTGCCTTTGGGTTAAATTCAAAATCAGGTCACACTCATTACATTTCGGGTTCCTATATAGAAGCCCAAATGCGGAAAGGGATAAAACTTTTTCTGGCTTCGATGCCCTTTCCGACTCCATATCGAAGATCCTGGAAAGTTGTCCTGACAGTGAAATTGTTGTTGCTGGTGATTTCAATGTTCACAACTTATCTTGGCTCCACCATTCGAGCCACACAACCCCAGAAGGCCAATATGTTGAGTTATTTGCAGCGCACAACCACCTAGCGCAACTAGTGAATGAGCCAACACATATTTCGTGCGTTGAAGGGCACCAACACAATACTCTTGACCTGTTTCTAACTTCACACCCTCAAAAGTATGAAGTGAGCGTAAATGCACCTCTCGGTAACTCGGACCATTGCACCATTTCCGCCTCCTTTTTGACTTCAGAACTTCACAACGTTTCTCAAACAGCTACGAAACGTACAAAATACATATACGAAAAGGCTCGTTGGGCTGAGCTCAACGCATTCTTTAGGCATTTTAACTGGAAGCTTTGTTTCTTAGACAATAATGTCAATGCCATGGCGGAAATTGTTGAAGGCGTAATTTTGCAGGGAATGAAAGCTTTCATTCCATCTAAGCAAATATCCATTAAACCTAGAGCGAAATCGTGGTTTAATCTGACGTGCAAAAATGCAGTCAAATCCAGAGAGGAAGCTTTCAGTATATGGCGTAAAAACAAAAATGCCGATACTGATTCGCTACGCAAAAGGGCGAGATCTTCATGTGCCAAAGTATTAAGGCAGCAAAAAGCTTTGTACGAGCAGTGCCTTCGTGCTAAAGTTCTTAATGCCCCTCGGGGTAGTAAGAGCTTTTGGTCATTCGTTAAAAGAGTAAAGGATAATGCTAGTTCCTCAATTCCAGCTCTTTTAAAGGATGATCAAATATTCACTAACCCGGTTGATAAAGCTAACCTTCTGGCTGAATTATTTGCAAGTAACTCCCACTTGCCGGAAAGCACTCAACCACTGCCCGTGCTTGAAAGAGTATCTGTAACTATGCCTAAAATATTCTTTCGAGCCCGTGCAGTTAAAAAGGTTTTAGCAGATCTCAACATAAATAAATCTCCTGGGCCGGATGGTATTCCAGCACTGGTCTTGAAGCAGTGCTCTTCGACGCTAGCGCGTCCGTTAGCTAACCTTTTCAGTACATTGTACCATGCTGGTGAATTTCCAATGTGTTGGAAGGTTGCTAATGTAACGCCAATCCCCAAAAAAGGAGAGGCTAACAACCCTGAAAATTACCGCCCAATTGCAATTTGCTCAGCACTTTCCAAAGTTATGGAAAGTATGGTAAACTTCCATCTTGTGAGATATTTAGAGTCCAACAGCTTACTTAGCGACCGCCAGTATGGATTTCGTAGGGGTCGCTCTACGGGAGACCTACTGGCTTTTCTATCGGAAAGATGGTGTCATTCTATTCACCATTTTGGCGAGAGTAAGGTGGTGGCTCTAGATATTTCCAAGGCGTTTGATAGAGTTTGGCATGGTGCACTTCTGTCAAAACTTATTGCTTTTGGTGTCGGTGATGTTTTCTCTCGATTTATATCAAGCTTTCTCAGAGATCGCACTATACGAGTTGTTATAGACGAGATCTCATCAAACGAGTTCAAGATTAATTCAGGGGTACCGCAAGGATCCGTTCTTTCTCCCACACTTTTTCTTATTTTCTTAAACGACCTTCTACTTCAAACTTCCAATCCTATCTACTCTTTTGCAGATGACAGCAGCATGTGCCATTCATATTCATTCAATAACAGACCAAGCCTGCCGGAGATCGCGGCAATGAGGCAAAATATGAATGATTCGATAAATAATGATCTTTTAGCAATCCATGAATGGGGACGTGCGAATAGGGTCGAATTTAATGCTCGCAAGACCCAGTGTTGTATGCTTACACACAAATGTACGTACAATCATGCTGCTTCATCTGTAATAATGGGTGGTGTAGATATTGAGGAATCAGAAACTCTTGATGTTCTTGGCATGAAAATTAAATGTGATGTTCGATGGACTGATCATATTTTTCAGGTTTCAAAAGAAGCATTCAAGTGCCTCGGCTTTCTAAGACGGTGTAAGAGATACTTCACTCCATCTGATCTCCTTAATATTTACACCACCTATATCCGACCGAAAATGGAATACAACTCTCATGTATGGGCCGGTGCTTCAAAGTCTATTTTGAAGTTACTCGACCGGGTACAGGAGAGGGCGAAGAAGCTCATCGGTGACAGTAGGGTAGCCAACTCTATTGATTCACTAGAGCATCGACGCAATGTGGGATGTATTTCACTGTTTTATCGCTACTACAATGGAATGTGCTCTAATGAAATCAGGGAACTTATTCCCGAAACCCGCTCATTTGTACGAACAACACGTTCTTCGTTAAGAGCGCATCCATTTGTGGTTGATGTGCCAGTGGATCGCACTACGCATTACAGAGAAAATTCGTTCTTTAGCCGAACAGTTCGCATGTGGAATAAACTTCCTGCAGAGGTCTTTCCTGTTACTTTCAGTGTGGGAAAGTTCAAATCGAACGTCCACAAACACTACTCCCTTTATCCTCCTTCCTATAACCAATTTTCCTAGTTCCGGCACAATGCATTGCATATGTAGGGGTCATCCCCTGAGTGCTGGTCCAAGTTAAAAAAAAAAAAAAAAAACATGTCTTTTTTTATTGGCGTATCAGTAACGCTCCAAAAGAAAAGGCTATAGCCTTTTCTATAAATTAGAAAAAATTATGTTAGTTATTTTTTTTTAATTTAATACATTTTATTGAAAACAAAATGCTATGCAATAGCTTTGCCGCGGCAGTTCTCGAGTGCCACATGTCTTTTTTTATTGGCGTATCAGTAACGCTCCAAAAGAAAAGGCTATAGCCTTTTCTATAAATTAGAAAAAATTATGTTAGTTATTTTTTTTTAATTTAATACATTTTATTGAAAACAAAATGCTATGCAATAGCTTTGCCGCGGCAGTTCTCGAGTGCCACATGTCTTTTTTTATTGGCGTATCAGTAACGCTCCAAAAGAAAAGGCTATAGCCTTTTCTATAAATTAGAAAAAATTATGTTAGTTATTTTTTTTTTAATTTAATACATTTTATTGAAAACAAAATGCTATGCAATAGCTTTGCCGCGGCAGTTCTCGAGTGCCACATGTCTTTTTTTATTGGCGTATCAGTAACGCTCCAAAAGAAAAGGCTATAGCCTTTTCTATAAATTAGAAAAAATTATGTTATTTATTTTTTTTTTAATTTAATACATTTTATTGAAAACAAAATGCTATGCAATAGCTTTGCCGTGGCAGTTCTCGAGTGCCACATGTCTTTTTTTATTGGCGTATCAGTAACGCTCCAAAAGAAAAGGCTATAGCCTTTTCTATAAATTAGAAAAAATTATGTTAGTTATTTTTTTTTTAATTTAATACATTTTATTGAAAACAAAATGCTATGCAATAGCTTTCCCGTGGCAGTTCTCGAGTGCCACATGTCTTTTTTTATTGGCGTATCAGTAACGCTCCAAAAGAAAAGGCTATAGCCTTTTCTATAAATTAGAAAAAATTATGTTAGTTATTTTTTTTTAATTTAATACATTTTATTGAAAACAAAATGCTATGCAATAGCTTTGCCGTGGCAGTTCTCGAGTGCCACATGTCTTTTTTTATTGGCGTATCAGTAACGCTCCAAAAGAAAAGGCTATAGCCTTTTCTATAAATTAGAAAAAATTATGTTAGTTATTTTTTTTTTAATTTAATACATTTTATTGAAAACAAAATGCTATGCAATAGCTTTGCCGCGGCAGTTCTCGAGTGCCACATGTCTTTTTTTATTGGCGTATCAGTAACGCTCCAAAAGAAAAGGCTATTATAGCCTTTTCTATAAATTAGAAAAAATTATGTTAGTTATTTTTTTTTTAATTTAATACATTTTATTGAAAACAAAATGCTATGCAATAGCTTTGCCGTGGCAGTTCTCGAGTGCCACATGTCTTTTTTTATTGGCGTATCAGTAACGCTCCAAAAGAAAAGGCTATAGCCTTTTCTATAAATTAGAAAAAATTATGTTAGTTATTTTTTTTTTAATTTAATACATTTTATTGAAAACAAAATGCTATGCAATAGCTTTGCCGTGGCAGTTCTCGAGTGCCACATGTCTTTTTTTATTGGCGTATCAGTAACGCTCCAAAAGAAAAGGCTATAGCCTTTTCTATAAATTAGAAAAAATTATGTTAGTTATTTTTTTTTTAATTTAATACATTTTATTGAAAACAAAATGCTATGCAATAGCTTTGCCGTGGCAGTTCTCGAGTGCCACATGTCTTTTTTTATTGGCGTATCAGTAACGCTCCAAAAGAAAAGGCTGTAGCCTTTTCTATAAATTAGAAAAAATTATGTTAGTTATTTTTTTTTAATTTAATACATTTTATTGAAAACAAAATGCTATGCAATAGCTTTGCCGTGGCAGTTCTCGAGTGCCACATGTCTTTTTTTATTGGCGTATCAGTAACGCTCCAAAAGAAAAGGCTGTAGCCTTTTCTATAAATTAGAAAAAATTATGTTAGTTATTTTTTTTTTAATTTAATACATTTTATTGAAAACAAAATGCTATGCAATAGCTTTGCCGTGGCAGTTCTCGAGTGCCACATGTCTTTTTTTATTGGCGTATCAGCAACGCTCCAAAAGAAAAGACTGTAGCCTTTTCTATAAATTAGAAAAAATTATGTTAGTTATTTTTTTTTAATTTAATACATTTTATGGAAAACAAAATGCTATGCAATAGCTTTGCCGCGGCAGTTCTCGAGTGCCACATGTCTTTTTTTATTGGCGTATCAGTAACGCTCCAAAAGAAAAGGCTATAGCCTTTTCTATAAATTAGAAAAAATTATGTTAGTTATTTTTTTTTTAATTTAATACATTTTATTGAAAACAAAATGCTATGCAATAGCTTTGCCGTGTCAGTTCTCGAGTGCCACATGTCTTTTTTTAGTGGCGTATCAGTAACGCTCCAAAAGAAAAGGCTATAGCCTTTTCTATAAATTAGAAAAAATTATGTTAGTTATTTTTTTTTAATTTAATACATTTTATTGAAAACAAAATGCTATGCAATAGCTTTCCGCGGCAGTTCTCGAGTGCCACATGTCTTTTTTTATTGGCGTATCAGTAACGCTCCAAAAGAAAAGGCTGTAGCCTTTTCTATAAATTAGAAAAAATTATGTTAGTTATTTTTTTTTTAATTTAATACATTTTATTGAAAACAAAATGCTATGCAATAGCTTTGCCGCGGCAGTTCTCGAGTGCCACATGTCTTTTTTTATTGGCGTATCAGTAACGCTCCAAAAGAAAAGGCTATAGCCTTTTCTATAAATTAGAAAAAATTATGTTAGTTATTTTTTTTTAATTTAATACATTTTATTGAAAACAAAATGCTATGCAATAGCTTTGCCGTGGCAGTTCTCGAGTGCCACATGTCTTTTTTTATTGGCGTATCAGTAACGCTCCAAAAGAAAAGGCTATAGCCTTTTCTATAAATTAGAAAAAATTATGTTAGTTATTTTTTTTTTAATTTAATACATTTTATTGAAAACAAAATGCTATGCAATAGCTTTGCCGCGGCAGTTCTCGAGTGCCACATGTCTTTTTTTATTGGCGTATCAGTAACGCTCCAAAAGAAAAGGCTATTATAGCCTTTTCTATAAATTAGAAAAAATTATGTTAGTTATTTTTTTTTTAATTTAATACATTTTATTGAAAACAAAATGCTATGCAATAGCTTTGCCGTGGCAGTTCTCGAGTGCCACATGTCTTTTTTTATTGGCGTATCAGTAACGCTCCAAAAGAAAAGGCTATAGCCTTTTCTATAAATTAGAAAAAATTATGTTAGTTATTTTTTTTTTAATTTAATACATTTTATTGAAAACAAAATGCTATGCAATAGCTTTGCCGTGGCAGTTCTCGAGTGCCACATGTCTTTTTTTATTGGCGTATCAGTAACGCTCCAAAAGAAAAGGCTATAGCCTTTTCTATAAATTAGAAAAAATTATGTTAGTTATTTTTTTTTTAATTTAATACATTTTATTGAAAACAAAATGCTATGCAATAGCTTTGCCGTGGCAGTTCTCGAGTGCCACATGTCTTTTTTTATTGGCGTATCAGTAACGCTCCAAAAGAAAAGGCTGTAGCCTTTTCTATAAATTAGAAAAAATTATGTTAGTTATTTTTTTTTAATTTAATACATTTTATTGAAAACAAAATGCTATGCAATAGCTTTGCCGTGGCAGTTCTCGAGTGCCACATGTCTTTTTTTATTGGCGTATCAGTAACGCTCCAAAAGAAAAGGCTGTAGCCTTTTCTATAAATTAGAAAAAATTATGTTAGTTATTTTTTTTTTAATTTAATACATTTTATTGAAAACAAAATGCTATGCAATAGCTTTGCCGTGGCAGTTCTCGAGTGCCACATGTCTTTTTTTATTGGCGTATCAGCAACGCTCCAAAAGAAAAGACTGTAGCCTTTTCTATAAATTAGAAAAAATTATGTTAGTTATTTTTTTTTAATTTAATACATTTTATGGAAAACAAAATGCTATGCAATAGCTTTGCCGCGGCAGTTCTCGAGTGCCACATGTCTTTTTTTATTGGCGTATCAGTAACGCTCCAAAAGAAAAGGCTATAGCCTTTTCTATAAATTAGAAAAAATTATGTTAGTTATTTTTTTTTTAATTTAATACATTTTATTGAAAACAAAATGCTATGCAATAGCTTTGCCGTGTCAGTTCTCGAGTGCCACATGTCTTTTTTTAGTGGCGTATCAGTAACGCTCCAAAAGAAAAGGCTATAGCCTTTTCTATAAATTAGAAAAAATTATGTTAGTTATTTTTTTTTAATTTAATACATTTTATTGAAAACAAAATGCTATGCAATAGCTTTCCGCGGCAGTTCTCGAGTGCCACATGTCTTTTTTTATTGGCGTATCAGTAACGCTCCAAAAGAAAAGGCTGTAGCCTTTTCTATAAATTAGAAAAAATTATGTTAGTTATTTTTTTTTTAATTTAATACATTTTATTGAAAACAAAATGCTATGCAATAGCTTTGCCGCGGCAGTTCTCGAGTGCCACATGTCTTTTTTTATTGGCGTATTAGTAACGCTCCAAAAGAAAAGGCTGTAGCCTTTTCTATAAATTAGAAAAAATTATGTTAGTTATTTTTTTTTAATTTAATACATTTTATTGAAAACAAAATGCTATGCAATAGCTTTGCCGCGGCAGTTCTCGAGTGCCACATGTCTTTTTTTATTGGCGTATCAGTAACGCTCCAAAAGAAAAGGCTGTAGCCTTTTCTATAAATTAGAAAAAATTATGTTAGTTATTTTTTTTTAATTTAATACATTTTATTGAAAACAAAATGCTATGCAATAGCTTTGCCGTGGCAGTTCTCGAGTGCCACATGTCTTTTTTTATTGGCGTATCAGTAACGCTCCAAAAGAAAAGGCCTTTTCTATAAATTAGAAAAAATTATGTTAGTTATTTTTTTTTTAATTTAATACATTTTATTGAAAACAAAATGCTATGCAATAGCTTTGCCGCGGCAGTTCTCGAGTGCCACATGTCTTTTTTTATTGGCGTATCAGTAACGCTCCAAAAGAAAAGGCTGTAGCCTTTTCTATAAATTAGAAAAAATTATGTTAGTTATTTTTTTTTAATTTAATACATTTTATTGAAAACAAAATGCTATGCAATAGCTTTGCCGTGGCAGTTCTCGAGTGCCACATGTCTTTTTTTATTGGCGTATCAGTAACGCTCCAAAAGAAAAGGCTATAGCCTTTTCTATAAATTAGAAAAAATTATGTTAGTTATTTTTTTTTTAATTTATTACATTTTATTGAAAACAAAATGCTATGCAATAGCTTTGCCGCGGCAGTTCTCGAGTGCCACATGTCTTTTTTTATTGGCGTATCAGTAACGCTCCAAAAGAAAAGGCTATAGCCTTTTCTATAAATTAGAAAAAATTATGTTAGTTATTTTTTTTTTAATTTATTACATTTTATTGAAAACAAAATGCTATGCAATAGCTTTGCCGCGGCAGTTCTCGAGTGCCACATGTCTTTTTTTATTGGCGTATCAGTAACGCTCCAAAAGAAAAGGCTATAGCCTTTTCTATAAATTAGAAAAAATTATGTTAGTTATTTTTTTTTTAATTTATTACATTTTATTGAAAACAAAATGCTATGCAATAGCTTTGCCGCGGCAGTTCTCGAGTGCCACATGTCTTTTTTTATTGGCGTATCAGTAACGCTCCAAAAGAAAAGGCTATAGCCTTTTCTATAAATTAGAAAAAATTATGTTAGTTATTTTTTTTTTAATTTATTACATTTTATTGAAAACAAAATGCTATGCAATAGCTTTGCCGCGGCAGTTCTCGAGTGCCACATGTCTTTTTTTATTGGCGTATCAGTAACGCTCCAAAAGAAAAGGCTATAGCGTTTTCTATAAATTAGAAAAAATTATGTTAGTTATTTTTTTTTTAATTTATTACATTTTATTGAAAACAAAATGCTATGCAATAGCTTTGCCGCGGCAGTTCTCGAGTGCCACATGTCTTTTTTTATTGGCGTATCAGTAACGCTCCAAAAGAAAAGGCTATAGCCTTTTCTATAAATTAGAAAAAATTATGTTAGTTATTTTTTTTTAATTTAGTACATTTTATTGAAAACAAAATGCTATGCAATAGCTTTGCCGCGGCAGTTCTCGAGTGCCACATGTCTTTTTTTATTGGCGTATCAGTAACGCTCCAAAAGAAAAGGCTATAGCCTTTTCTATAAATTAGAAAAAATTATGTTAGTTATTTTTTTTTTAATTTATTACATTTTATTGAAAACAAAATGCTATGCAATAGCTTTGCCGCGGCAGTTCTCGAGTGCCACATGTCTTTTTTTATTGGCGTATCAGTAACGCTCCAAAAGAAAAGGCTATAGCCTTTTCTATAAATTAGAAAAAATTATGTTAGTTATTTTTTTTTTAATTTATTACATTTTATTGAAAACAAAATGCTATGCAATAGCTTTGCCGCGGCAGTTCTCGAGTGCCACATGTCTTTTTTTATTGGCGTATCAGTAACGCTCCAAAAGAAAAGGCTATAGCCTTTTCTATAAATTAGAAAAAATTATGTTAGTTATTTTTTTTTTAATTTATTACATTTTATTGAAAACAAAATGCTATGCAATAGCTTTGCCGCGGCAGTTCTCGAGTGCCACATGTCTTTTTTTATTGGCGTATCAGTAACGCTCCAAAAGAAAAGGCTATAGCCTTTTCTATAAATTAGAAAAAATTATGTTAGTTATTTTTTTTTTAATTTATTACATTTTATTAAAAACAAAATGCTATGCAATAGCTTTGCCGCGGCAGTTCTCAAGTGCCACATGTCTTTTTTTATTGGCGTATCAGTAACGCTCCAAAAAGAAAAGGCTATAGCCTTTTCTATAACTTAGAAAAAATTATGTTAGTTATTTTTTTTTAATTTATTACATTTTATTGAAAACAAAATGCTATGCAATAGCTTTGCCGCGGCAGTTCTCGAGTGCCACATGTCTTTTTTTATTGGCGTATCAGTAACGCTCCAAAAGAAAAGGCTATAGCCTTTTCTATAAATTAGAAAAAATTATGTTAGTTATTTTTTTTTTAATTTAATACATTTTATTGAAAACAAAATGCTATGCAATAGCTTTGCCGTGGCAGTTCTCGAGTGCCACATGTCTTTTTTTATTGGCGTATCAGTAACGCTCCAAAAGAAAAGGCTATAGCCTTTTCTATAAATTAGAAAAAATTATGTTAGTTATTTTTTTTTTAATTTAATACATTTTATTGAAAACAAAATGCTATGCAATAGCTTTGCCGCGCAGTTCTCGAGTGCAACATGTCTTTTTTTATTGGCGTATCAGTAACGCTCCAAAAGAAAAGGCTATAGCCTTTTCTATAAATTAGAAAAAATTATGTTAGTTATTTTTTTTTTAATTTAATACATTTTATTGAAAACAAAATGCTATGCAATAGCTTTGCCGTGGCAGTTCTCGAGTGCCACATGTCTTTTTTTATTGGCGTATCAGTAACGCTCCAAAAGAAAAGGCTATAGCCTTTTCTATAAATTAGAAAAAATTATGTTAGTTATTTTTTTTTTAATTTAATACATTTTATTGAAAACAAAATGCTATGCAATAGCTTTGCCGTGGCAGTTCTCGAGTGCCACATGTCTTTTTTTATTGGCGTATCAGTAACGCTCCAAAAGAAAAGGCTATAGCCTTTTCTATAAATTAGAAAAAATTATGTTAGTTATTTTTTTTTTTAATTTAATACATTTTATTGAAAACAAAATGCTATGCAATAGCTTTGCCGCGGCAGTTCTCGAGTGCCACATGTCTTTTTTTATTGGCGTATCAGTAACGCTCCAAAAGAAAAGGCTATAGCCTTTTCTATAAATTAGAAAAAATTATGTTAGTTATTTTTTTTTTAATTTAATACATTTTATTGAAAACAAAATGCTATGCAATAGCTTTGCCGTGGCAGTTCTCGAGTGCCACATGTCTTTTTTTATTGGCGTATCAGTAACGCTCCAAAAGAAAAGGCTATAGCCTTTTCTATAAATTAGAAAAAAATTATGTTAGTTATTTTTTTTTTAATTTAATACATTTTATTGAAAACAAAATGCTATGCAATAGCTTTGCCGTGGCAGTTCTCGAGTGCCACATGTCTTTTTTTATTGGCGTATCAGTAACGCTCCAAAAGAAAAGGCTATAGCCTTTTCTATAAATTAGAAAAAATTATGTTAGTTATTTTTTTTTTAATTTAATACATTTTATTGAAAACAAAATGCTATGCAATAGCTTTGCCGCGGCAGTTCTCGAGTGCCACATGTCTTTTTTTATTGGCGTATCAGTAACGCTCCAAAAGAAAAGGCTATAGCCTTTTCTATAAATTAGAAAAAATTATGTTAGTAGTATTTTTTTTTAATGTTAACACGATTTTAGTGAAAACAAAATGCTATGCAATAGCTTTGCCGCGGCAGTTCTCGAGTGCCACATGTCTTTTTTTATTGGCGTATCAGTAACGCTCCAAAAGAAAAGGCTATAGCCTTTTCTATAAATT
>CATQFJ010000108.1:0-2500 GCA_956483585.1 Gymnocheta viridis
AGCGCAGTAAATGTGTGAGTGTTTGAATGTGTTTATGAGGGTGGAGCCGTACCTGTTGGTTTGTCCCATTATAAGGACACTAGCTTCTTAAATGGACAAATTGCGTCTAGCAATAATGAGATTGAGCAATAACAGGTCTGTGATGCCCTTAGATGTCCTGGGCTGCACGCGCGCTACAATGAAAGTATCAACGTGTATTTCCTAGACCGAGAGGTCCGGGTAAACCGCTGAACCACTTTCATGCTTGGGATTGTGAACTGAAACTGTTCACATGAACTTGGAATTCCTAGTAAGTGTGAGTCATTAACTCGCATTGATTAAGTCCCTGCCCTTTGTACACACCGCCCGTCGCTACTACCGATTGAATTATTTAGTGAGGTCTTCGGACGTGATCACTGTAACGCCTTGTGTTTTACGGATGTTTCGCAAAAGTTGACCGAACTTGATTATTTAGAGGAAGTAAAAGTCGTAACAAGGTTTCCGTAGGTGAACCTGCGGAAGGATCATTATTGTGTTCCTCTACCGTTAAATATAATAAAAACAACATAATATAATGTTGTTAAACAATTTAATAAATAATAATTCTCTTTATAAAGAGATGCATTGAATGAATATTCATACTTTCTCCTAAATTAATATAAAAAACAAAACAAACATTCTAACACGCAAGTGTTGAACTGTTTAGCTAAAAAGTTATCAATGTGTAACTGCTAATATCATAATAAAAATTATAGTTTAATATATTAATGGGTGAAAATAATAATGCCATAATATTTAGATCTCAATGGGTATAAATAATATCATAATATAAATAATATATATGATAAAAAATGGCTTTAAAAATATTAATTCGTATGGAGTGAAATATTGAATACATATTCCTACATTGTAATAGAATATGAAAAAACACACACACAATCTAAAATGATTGTATGTAATTTGTTGGAAATATATCGTATATGATATATATTATTAAATAATACAATAATAGTATTTATTCTTAATATTAAACATAAAATTATAGTTGTACTTGTATAAACAGAATTCTGTTTTATATAAGTTAAAATTTGTTCTATTGCAGAACTAAGACATTCGCAACAAAAATTTTATGTGCAAATAATTATTGAAGGAATTGATATATGCCAATTTGCTTTTTGGTGTATTTTTGATTTCTTTCAATAAATGAATTTTAGAATCGCTATCGCAAAATAAAAATAATATCACTCTAAGCGGTGGATCACTTGGCTCATGGGTCGATGAAGAACGCAGCAAACTGTGCGTCATCGTGTGAACTGCAGGACACATGAACATCGATATTTTGAACGCATATCGCAGTCCATGCTGTAAGGTACTTTAATTTTTAATTAAGGTGCTGCTTGGACTACATATGGTTGAGGGTTGTAAGACTATGCTAAAGAAGTTGTTTTTTGTTTCTTTTGAAACGAAGAGCACATAATGTGTTAATGGATGCGCAAAGTGTTCATAATACCAATTGCTAAAGATATCAAAATTATACACCTCTCATTGAATAGAATCAAAGTTGATACTATTGAGGAATTGTCTAGTATAAAAACTTATAACACTAGAAATGTCTCTCGAAAATGTAAAAGTATCAAAACTTACTAACGTAAAAAAAAACAGATGTGTTATATTTTTGATATATATAGAATAATAATTGTAATTATACAACCTCAACTCATATGGGATTACCCCCTGAATTTAAGCATATTAATGAGGGGAGGAAAAGAAACTAACAAGGATTTTCTTAGTAGCGGCGAGCGAAAAGAAAACAGTTCAGCACTAAGTCACTTTGTCTTTATGGCAAATGTGAGATGCAGTGTATGGAATGTCAAATTTCTAGTATGAGAAATTAACGATTTAAGTCCTTCTTAAATGAGGCCATTTACCCATAGAGGGTGCCAGGCCCGTATAACGTTAATGATTACTAGATGGCATTTCCAAAGAGTCGTGTTGCTTGATAGTGCAGCACTAAGTGGGTGGTAAACTCCATCTAAAACTAAATATAACCATGAGACCGATAGTAAACAAGTACCGTGAGGGAAAGTTGAAAAGAACTCTGAATAGAGAGTTAAATAGTACGTGAAACTGCTTAGAGGTTAAGCCCGATGAACCTGAATATCCGTTGTAGAAAATTCATCATTGTGATTATAATATTTATAATATTATAAAAATCGTGTGCATTTTTTCTATAAGGACATTGTAATCTATTAATATAACAGAAAAATTTATTAAAAGATCAATTGCGAAAGTTTATTCAAATTATTTTGCTTGCAATTTAACATAAAATAAATGCTTTTGATTTGATAAAGTGTTGATAGATTTATTATATATAGTGCTTAAATATTTTAATATTTTATAATAGCACATTAGCTATTAGCTTTTATGTTTATTATATGCACTTATATGATTAACAATGCGAAAGATTCAGGATACCTTCGGGACCCGTCTTGAAACACGGACCAAGGAGTCTAACATATTT
>CATQFJ010000108.1:7500-13396 GCA_956483585.1 Gymnocheta viridis
AATTTAGTATTACCAACTGAAATAAACTAATAACAAAAAGGAATAGTTTTGCCCGAATCCATTATCAAATGATTGAGACAGGTCCAAAATGACTTTAAATCATAAAATTCTAGAATTTAATGTCTTCTATTATATATATGAGACATTTGAAACACATATTTATCAAATGATAATAAAATAACAATAAATTCATGGTAAAAACAATTTTAGTTTTGTCAAGTAAATTATCAAAAGCAATAATATAATAATAAAAAAAATAGTTTTACCCGAATACATTATCAAATGATTGAAACATGTCTAAAATCACTTTAAATCATCAAATTTAAGAATTGAATGATCTTAAATGAAATTAGAAAAAGTAAACAGTTAATGTGTCTTCTATTATAAACATATATAAAACATTTGAAATACAAATTTATCCAATTATAATATAATAATAATAAACTCAAATTAAAAAAAAACAGTTTTAGTTTTACCAACTAAATTATCAAATGATAATAATAAAAAAATTTAGTTTTACCCGAATAGTAAAACACAATTTTAGTTTTACTAACTAAATTATCAAATGAAATAAACTAATAATAAAAAAATAGTTTTACACGAATACATTATCAAATGATTGAAACATGTCTAAAATCACTTTATATCATCAAATTTAAGAATTGAATGATCTTAAATGAAATTAGAAAAAGTAAACAGTTAATGTGTCTTCTATTATGTACATATATGAGACATTTGAAACACAAATTTACCAAATGATAATAAAATAATAATAAACTCATATTAAAAAAAAAATTTAGTATTACCAACTGAAATAAACTAATAACAAAAAGGAATAGTTTTGCCCGAATCCATTATCAAATGATTGAGACAGGTCCAAAATGACTTTAAATCATAAAATTCTAGAATTTAATGTCTTCTATTATATATATGAGACATTTGAAACACATATTTATCAAATGATAATAAAATAACAATAAATTCATGGTAAAAACAATTTTAGTTTTGTCAAGTAAATTATCAAAAGCAATAATATAATAATAAAAAAAATAGTTTTACCCGAATACATTATCAAATGATTGAAACATGTCTAAAATCACTTTAAATCATCAAATTTAAGAATTGAATGATCTTAAATGAAATTAGAAAAAGTAAACAATTAATGTGTCTTCTATTATAAACATATATAAAACATTTGAAATACAAATTTATCCAATTATAATATAATAATAATAAACTCAAATTAAAAAAAAAACAGTTTTAGTTTTACCAACTAAATTATCAAATGATAATAATAAAAAAATTTAGTTTTACCCGAATAGTAAAACACAATTTTAGTTTTACTAACTAAATTATCAAATGAAATAAACTAATAATAAAAAAATAGTTTTACACGAATACATTATCAAATGATTGAAACATGTCTAAAATCACTTTAAATCATCAAATTTAAGAATTGAATGATCTTAAATGAAATTAGAAAAAGTAAACAGTTAATGTGTCTTCTATTATGTACATATATGAGACATTTGAAACACAAATTTACCAAATGATAATAAAATAATAATAAACTCATATTAAAAAAAAAATTTAGTATTACCAACTGAAATAAACTAATAACAAAAAGGAATAGTTTTGCCCGAATCCATTATCAAATGATTGAGACAGGTCCAAAATGACTTTAAATCATAAAATTCTAGAATTTAATGTCTTCTATTATATATATGAGACATTTGAAACACATATTTATCAAATGATAATAAAATAACAATAAATTCATGGTAAAAACAATTTTAGTTTTGTCAAGTAAATTATCAAAAGCAATAATATAATAATAAAAAAAATAGTTTTACCCGAATACATTATCAAATGATTGAAACATGTCTAAAATCACTTTAAATCATCAAATTTAAGAATTGAATGATCTTAAATGAAATTAGAAAAAGTAAACAATTAATGTGTCTTCTATTATAAACATATATAAAACATTTGAAATACAAATTTATCCAATTATAATATAATAATAATAAACTCAAATTAAAAAAAAAACAGTTTTAGTTTTACCAACTAAATTATCAAATGATAATAATAAAAAAATTTAGTTTTACCCGAATAGTAAAACACAATTTTAGTTTTACTAACTAAATTATCAAATGAAATAAACTAATAATAAAAAAATAGTTTTACACGAATACATTATCAAATGATTGAAACATGTCTAAAATCACTTTAAATCATCAAATTTAAGAATTGAATGATCTTAAATGAAATTAGAAAAAGTAAACAGTTAATGTGTCTTCTATTATAAACATATATAAAACATTTGAAGTACAAATTTATCCAATTATAATATAATAATAATAACCTCAAATTAAAAAAACAGTTTTAGTTTTACCAACTAAATTATCAAATGATAATAATAAAAAATTTAGTTTTACCCGAATAGTAAAACACAATTTTAGTTTTACTAACTAAATTATCAAATGAAATAAACTAATAATAAAAAAATTGTTTTACACGAATACATTATCAAATGATTGAAACATGTCTAAAATCACTTTATATCATCAAATTTAAGAATTGAATGATCTTAAATGAAATTAGAAAAAGTAAACAGTTAATGTGTCTTCTATTATGTACATATATGAGACATTTGAAACACAAATTTACCAATTGATAATAAAATAATAATAAACTCATATTAAAAAAAAAATTAGTATTACCAACTGAAATAAACTAATAACAAAAAGGAATAGTTTTACCCGAATCCATTATCAAATGATTGAAACATGTCTAAAATCACTTTATATCATCAAATTTAAGAATTGAATGATCTTAAATGAAATTAGAAAAAGTAAACAGTTAATGTGTCTTCTATTATGTACATATATGAGACATTTGAAACACAAATTTACCAAATGATAATAAAATAACAATAAATTCATGGTAAAAACAATTTTAGTTTTGTCAAGTAAATTATCAAAAGCAATAATATAATAATAAAAAAAATAGTTTTACACGAATACATTATCAAATGATTGAAACATGTCTAAAATCACTTTATATCATCAAATTTAAGAATTGAATGATCTTAAATGAAATTAGAAAAAGTAAACAGTTAATGTGTCTTCTATTATGTACATATATGAGACATTTGAAACACAAATTTACCAAATGATAATAAAATAATAATAAACTCATATTAAAAAAAAAATTTAGTATTACCAACTGAAATAAACTAATAACAAAAAGGAATAGTTTTGCCCGAATCCATTATCAAATGATTGAGACAGGTCCAAAATGACTTTAAATCATAAAATTCTAGAATTTAATGTCTTCTATTATATATATGAGACATTTGAAACACATATTTATCAAATGATAATAAAATAACAATAAATTCATGGTAAAAACAATTTTAGTTTTGTCAAGTAAATTATCAAAAGCAATAATATAATAATAAAAAAAATAGTTTTACCCGAATACATTATCAAATGATTGAAACATGTCTAAAATCACTTTAAATCATCAAATTTAAGAATTGAATGATCTTAAATGAAATTAGAAAAAGTAAACAGTTAATGTGTCTTCTATTATAAACATATATAAAACATTTGAAATACAAATTTATCCAATTATAATATAATAATAATAAACTCAAATTAAAAAAAAACAGTTTTAGTTTTACCAACTAAATTATCAAATGATAATAATAAAAAAATTTAGTTTTACCCGAATAGTAAAACACAATTTTAGTTTTACTAACTAAATTATCAAATGAAATAAACTAATAATAAAAAAATAGTTTTACACGAATACATTATCAAATGATTGAAACATGTCTAAAATCACTTTATATCATCAAATTTAAGAATTGAATGATCTTAAATGAAATTAGAAAAAGTAAACAGTTAATGTGTCTTCTATTATGTACATATATGAGACATTTGAAACACAAATTTACCAAATGATAATAAAATAATAATAAACTCATATTAAAAAAAAAATTTAGTATTACCAACTGAAATAAACTAATAACAAAAAGGAATAGTTTTGCCCGAATCCATTATCAAATGATTGAGACAGGTCCAAAATGACTTTAAATCATAAAATTCTAGAATTTAATGTCTTCTATTATATATATGAGACATTTGAAACACATATTTATCAAATGATAATAAAATAACAATAAATTCATGGTAAAAACAATTTTAGTTTTGTCAAGTAAATTATCAAAAGCAATAATATAATAATAAAAAAAATAGTTTTACCCGAATACATTATCAAATGATTGAAACATGTCTAAAATCACTTTAAATCATCAAATTTAAGAATTGAATGATCTTAAATGAAATTAGAAAAAGTAAACAATTAATGTGTCTTCTATTATAAACATATATAAAACATTTGAAATACAAATTTATCCAATTATAATATAATAATAATAAACTCAAATTAAAAAAAAAACAGTTTTAGTTTTACCAACTAAATTATCAAATGATAATAATAAAAAAATTTAGTTTTACCCGAATAGTAAAACACAATTTTAGTTTTACTAACTAAATTATCAAATGAAATAAACTAATAATAAAAAAATAGTTTTACACGAATACATTATCAAATGATTGAAACATGTCTAAAATCACTTTAAATCATCAAATTTAAGAATTGAATGATCTTAAATGAAATTAGAAAAAGTAAACAGTTAATGTGTCTTCTATTATGTACATATATGAGACATTTGAAACACAAATTTACCAAATGATAATAAAATAATAATAAACTCATATTAAAAAAAAAATTTAGTATTACCAACTGAAATAAACTAATAACAAAAAGGAATAGTTTTGCCCGAATCCATTATCAAATGATTGAGACAGGTCCAAAATGACTTTAAATCATAAAATTCTAGAATTTAATGTCTTCTATTATATATATGAGACATTTGAAACACATATTTATCAAATGATAATAAAATAACAATAAATTCATGGTAAAAACAATTTTAGTTTTGTCAAGTAAATTATCAAAAGCAATAATATAATAATAAAAAAAATAGTTTTACCCGAATACATTATCAAATGATTGAAACATGTCTAAAATCACTTTAAATCATCAAATTTAAGAATTGAATGATCTTAAATGAAATTAGAAAAAGTAAACAATTAATGTGTCTTCTATTATAAACATATATAAAACATTTGAAATACAAATTTATCCAATTATAATATAATAATAATAAACTCAAATTAAAAAAAAAACAGTTTTAGTTTTACCAACTAAATTATCAAATGATAATAATAAAAAAATTTAGTTTTACCCGAATAGTAAAACACAATTTTAGTTTTACTAACTAAATTATCAAATGAAATAAACTAATAATAAAAAAATAGTTTTACACGAATACATTATCAAATGATTGAAACATGTCTAAAATCACTTTAAATCATCAAATTTAAGAATTGAATGATCTTAAATGAAATTAGAAAAAGTAAACAGTTAATGTGTCTTCTATTATAAACATATATAAAACATTTGAAGTACAAATTTATCCAATTATAATATAATAATAATAACCTCAAATTAAAAAAACAGTTTTAGTTTTACCAACTAAATTATCAAATGATAATAATAAAAAATTTAGTTTTACCCGAATAGTAAAACACAATTTTAGTTTTACTAACTAAATTATCAAATGAAATAAACTAATAATAAAAAAATAGTTTTACACGAATACATTATTAAATGATTGAAACATGTCTAAAATCACTTTATATCATCAAATTTAAGAATTGAATGATCTTAAATGAAATTAGAAAAAGTAAACAGTTAATGTGTCTTCTATTATGTACATATATGAGACATTTGAAACACAAATTTACCAATTGATAATAAA
>CATQFJ010000109.1:0-24943 GCA_956483585.1 Gymnocheta viridis
CATTTTGTTTTCAATAAAATGTATTAAATTAAAAAAAAATAACTAACATAATTTTTTCTAAAGGCTATATATAGCCTTTTCTTTTGGAGCGTTACTGATACGCCAATAAAAAAAGACATGTGGCACTCGAGAACTGCCGCGGCAAAGCTATTGCATAGCATTTTGTTTTCAATAAAATGTATTAAATTAAAAAAAATAACTAACATAATTTTTTCTAAAGGCTATATATAGCCTTTTCTTTTGGAGCGTTACAGATACGCCAATAAAAAAAGACATGTGGCACTCGAGAACTGCCGCGGCAAAGCTATTGCATAGCATTTTGTTTTCAATAAAATGTATTAAATTAAAAAAAATAACTAACATAATTTTTTCTAATTAATAGAAAAGGCTATAGCCTTTTCTTTTGGAGCGTTACAGATACGCCAATAAAAAAAGACATGTGGCACTCGAGAACTGCCGCGGCAAAGCTATTGCATAGCATTTTGTTTTCAATAAAATGTATTAAATTAAAAAAAATAACTAACATAATTTTTTCTAAAGGCTATATATAGCCTTTTCTTTTGGAGCGTTACTGATACGCCAATAAAAAAAGACATGTGGCACTCGAGAACTGCCGCGGCAAAGCTATTGCATAGCATTTTGTTTTCAATAAAATGTATTAAATTAAAAAAAATAACTAACATAATTTTTTCTAATTAATAGAAAAGGCTATAGCCTTTTCTTTTGGAGCGTTACAGATACGCCAATAAAAAAAGACATGTGGCACTCGAGAACTGCCGCGGCAAAGCTATTGCATAGCATTTTGTTTTCAATAAAATGTATTAAATTAAAAAAAATAACTAACATAATTTTTTCTAAAGGCTATATATAGCCTTTTCTTTTGGAGCGTTACTGATACGCCAATAAAAAAAGACATGTGGCACTCGAGAACTGCCGCGGCAAAGCTATTGCATAGCATTTTGTTTTCAATAAAATGTATTAAATTAAAAAAAATAACTAACATAATTTTTTCTAAAGGCTATATATAGCCTTTTCTTTTGGAGCGTTACTGATACGCCAATAAAAAAAGACATGTGGCACTCGAGAACTGCCGCGGCAAAGCTATTGCATAGCATTTTGTTTTCAATAAAATGTATTAAATTAAAAAAAATAACTAACATAATTTTTTCTAATTAATAGAAAAGGCTATAGCCTTTTCTTTTGGAGCGTTACAGATACGCCAATAAAAAAAGACATGTGGCACTCGAGAACTGCCGCGGCAAAGCTATTGCATAGCATTTTGTTTTCAATAAAATGTATTAAATTAAAAAAAATAACTAACATAATTTTTTCTAATTAATAGAAAAGGCTATAGCCTTTTCTTTTGGAGCGTTACAGATACGCCAATAAAAAAAGACATGTGGCACTCGAGAACTGCCGCGGCAAAGCTATTGCATAGCATTTTGTTTTCAATAAAATGTATTAAATTAAAAAAAATAACTAACATAATTTTTTCTAATTAATAGAAAGGCTATAGCCTTTTCTTTTGGAGCGTTACAGATACGCCAATAAAAAAAGACATGTGGCACTCGAGAACTGCCGCGGCAAAGCTATTGCATAGCATTTTGTTTTCAATAAAATGTATTAAATTAAAAAAAATAACTAACATAATTTTTTCTAAAGGCTATATATAGCCTTTTCTTTTGGAGCGTTACAGATACGCCAATAAAAAAAGACATGTGGCACTCGAGAACTGCCGCGGCAAAGCTATTGCATAGCATTTTGTTTTCAATAAAATGTATTAAATTAAAAAAAATAACTAACATAATTTTTTCTAAAGGCTATATATAGCCTTTTCTTTTGGAGCGTTACAGATACGCCAATAAAAAAAGACATGTGGCACTCGAGAACTGCCGCGGCAAAGCTATTGCATAGCATTTTGTTTTCAATAAAATGTATTAAATTAAAAAAAATAACTAACATAATTTTTTCTAATAAGGCTAAGGCTATAGCCTTTTCTTTTGGAGCGTTACAGATACGCCAATAAAAAAAGACATGTGGCACTCGAGAACTGCCGCGGCAAAGCTATTGCATAGCATTTTGTTTTCAATAAAATGTATTAAATTAAAAAAAATAACTAACATAATTTTTTCTAAAGGCTATATATAGCCTTTTCTTTTGGAGCGTTACAGATACGCCAATAAAAAAAGACATGTGGCACTCGAGAACTGCCGCGGCAAAGCTATTGCATAGCATTTTGTTTTCAATAAAATGTATTAAATTAAAAAAAATAACTAACATAATTTTTTCTAAAGGCTATATATAGCCTTTTCTTTTGGAGCGTTACAGATACGCCAATAAAAAAAGACATGTGGCACTCGAGAACTGCCGCGGCAAAGCTATTGCATAGCATTTTGTTTTCAATAAAATGTATTAAATTAAAAAAAATAACTAACATAATTTTTTCTAAAGGCTATATATAGCCTTTTCTTTTGGAGCGTTACAGATACGCCAATAAAAAAAGACATGTGGCACTCGAGAACTGCCGCGGCAAAGCTATTGCATAGCATTTTGTTTTCAATAAAATGTATTAAATTAAAAAAAATAACTAACATAATTTTTTCTAAAGGCTATATATAGCCTTTTCTTTTGGAGCGTTACAGATACGCCAATAAAAAAAGACATGTGGCACTCGAGAACTGCCGCGGCAAAGCTATTGCATAGCATTTTGTTTTCAATAAAATGTATTAAATTAAAAAAAATAACTAACATAATTTTTTCTAAAGGCTATAGCTATAGCCTTTTCTTTTGGAGCGTTACAGATACGCCAATAAAAAAAGACATGTGGCACTCGAGAACTGCCGCGGCAAAGCTATTGCATAGCATTTTGTTTTCAATAAAATGTATTAAATTAAAAAAAATAACTAACATAATTTTTTCTAATTAATAGAAAAGGCTATAGCCTTTTCTTTTGGAGCGTTACAGATACGCCAATAAAAAAAGACATGTGGCACTCGAGAACTGCCGCGGCAAAGCTATTGCATAGCATTTTGTTTTCAATAAAATGTATTAAATTAAAAAAAATAACTAACATAATTTTTTCTAATTAATAGAAAAGGCTATAGCCTTTTCTTTTGGAGCGTTACAGATACGCCAATAAAAAAAGACATGTGGCACTCGAGAACTGCCGCGGCAAAGCTATTGTAGCATTTTGTTTTCAATAAAATGTATTAAATTAAAAAAAATAACTAACATAATTTTTTCTAAAGGCTATATATAGCCTTTTCTTTTGGAGCGTTACTGATACGCCAATAAAAAAAGACATGTGGCACTCGAGAACTGCCGCGGCAAAGCTATTGCATAGCATTTTGTTTTCAATAAAATGTATTAAATTAAAAAAAAATAACTAACATAATTTTTTCTAAAGGCTATATATAGCCTTTTCTTTTGGAGCGTTACTGATACGCCAATAAAAAAAGACATGTGGCACTCGAGAACTGCCGCGGCAAAGCTATTGCATAGCATTTTGTTTTCAATAAAATGTATTAAATTAAAAAAAATAACTAACATAATTTTTTCTAATTAATAGAAAAGGCTATAGCCTTTTCTTTTGGAGCGTTACAGATACGCCAATAAAAAAAGACATGTGGCACTCGAGAACTGCCGCGGCAAAGCTATTGCATAGCATTTTGTTTTCAATAAAATGTATTAAATTAAAAAAAATAACTAACATAATTTTTTCTAATTAATAGAAAAGGCTATAGCCTTTTCTTTTGGAGCGTTACAGATACGCCAATAAAAAAAGACATGTGGCACTCGAGAACTGCCGCGGCAAAGCTATTGCATAGCATTTTGTTTTCAATAAAATGTATTAAATTAAAAAAAATAACTAACATAATTTTTTCTAAAGGCTATATATAGCCTTTTCTTTTGGAGCGTTACTGATACGCCAATAAAAAAAGACATGTGGCACTCGAGAACTGCCGCGGCAAAGCTATTGCATAGCATTTTGTTTTCAATAAAATGTATTAAATTAAAAAAAAATAACTAACATAATTTTTTCTAAAGGCTATATATAGCCTTTTCTTTTGGAGCGTTACTGATACGCCAATAAAAAAAGACATGTGGCACTCGAGAACTGCCGCGGCAAAGCTATTGCATAGCATTTTGTTTTCAATAAAATGTATTAAATTAAAAAAAATAACTAACATAATTTTTTCTAATTAATAGAAAAGGCTATAGCCTTTTCTTTTGGAGCGTTACAGATACGCCAATAAAAAAAGACATGTGGCACTCGAGAACTGCCGCGGCAAAGCTATTGCATAGCATTTTGTTTTCAATAAAATGTATTAAATTAAAAAAAATAACTAACATAATTTTTTCTAAAGGCTATATATAGCCTTTTCTTTTGGAGCGTTACTGATACGCCAATAAAAAAAGACATGTGGCACTCGAGAACTGCCGCGGCAAAGCTATTGCATAGCATTTTGTTTTCAATAAAATGTATTAAATTAAAAAAAATAACTAACATAATTTTTTCTAATTAATAGAAAAGGCTATAGCCTTTTCTTTTGGAGCGTTACAGATACGCCAATAAAAAAAGACATGTGGCACTCGAGAACTGCCGCGGCAAAGCTATTGCATAGCATTTTGTTTTCAATAAAATGTATTAAATTAAAAAAAATAACTAACATAATTTTTTCTAAAGGCTATATATAGCCTTTTCTTTTGGAGCGTTACTGATACGCCAATAAAAAAAGACATGTGGCACTCGAGAACTGCCGCGGCAAAGCTATTGCATAGCATTTTGTTTTCAATAAAATGTATTAAATTAAAAAAAAATAACTAACATAATTTTTTCTAAAGGCTATATATAGCCTTTTCTTTTGGAGCGTTACTGATACGCCAATAAAAAAAGACATGTGGCACTCGAGAACTGCCGCGGCAAAGCTATTGCATAGCATTTTGTTTTCAATAAAATGTATTAAATTAAAAAAAATAACTAACATAATTTTTTCTAATTAATAGAAAAGGCTATAGCCTTTTCTTTTGGAGCGTTACAGATACGCCAATAAAAAAAGACATGTGGCACTCGAGAACTGCCGCGGCAAAGCTATTGCATAGCATTTTGTTTTCAATAAAATGTATTAAATTAAAAAAAATAACTAACATAATTTTTTCTAATTAATAGAAAAGGCTATAGCCTTTTCTTTTGGAGCGTTACAGATACGCCAATAAAAAAAGACATGTGGCACTCGAGAACTGCCGCGGCAAAGCTATTGCATAGCATTTTGTTTTCAATAAAATGTATTAAATTAAAAAAAATAACTAACATAATTTTTTCTAATTAATAGAAAAGGCTATAGCCTTTTCTTTTGGAGCGTTACAGATACGCCAATAAAAAAAGACATGTGGCACTCGAGAACTGCCGCGGCAAAGCTATTGCATAGCATTTTGTTTTCAATAAAATGTATTAAATTAAAAAAAATAACTAACATAATTTTTTCTAATTAATAGAAAAGGCTATAGCCTTTTCTTTTGGAGCGTTACAGATACGCCAATAAAAAAAGACATGTGGCACTCGAGAACTGCCGCGGCAAAGCTATTGCATAGCATTTTGTTTTCAATAAAATGTATTAAATTAAAAAAAATAACTAACATAATTTTTTCTAATTAATAGAAAAGGCTATAGCCTTTTCTTTTGGAGCGTTACAGATACGCCAATAAAAAAAGACATGTGGCACTCGAGAACTGCCGCGGCAAAGCTATTGCATAGCATTTTGTTTTCAATAAAATGTATTAAATTAAAAAAAATAACTAACATAATTTTTTCTAATTAATAGAAAAGGCTATAGCCTTTTCTTTTGGAGCGTTACTGATACGCCAATAAAAAAAGACATGTGGCACTCGAGAACTGCCGCGGCAAAGCTATTGCATAGCATTTTGTTTTCAATAAAATGTATTAAATTAAAAAAAATAACTAACATAATTTTTTCTAAAGGCTATATATAGCCTTTTCTTTTGGAGCGTTACTGATACGCCAATAAAAAAAGACATGTGGCACTCGAGAACTGCCGCGGCAAAGCTATTGCATAGCATTTTGTTTTCAATAAAATGTATTAAATTAAAAAAAAATAACTAACATAATTTTTTCTAAAGGCTATATATAGCCTTTTCTTTTGGAGCGTTACTGATACGCCAATAAAAAAAGACATGTGGCACTCGAGAACTGCCGCGGCAAAGCTATTGCATAGCATTTTGTTTTCAATAAAATGTATTAAATTAAAAAAAATAACTAACATAATTTTTTCTAAAGGCTATATATAGCCTTTTCTTTTGGAGCGTTACTGATACGCCAATAAAAAAAGACATGTGGCACTCGAGAACTGCCGCGGCAAAGCTATTGCATAGCATTTTGTTTTCAATAAAATGTATTAAATTAAAAAAAATAACTAACATAATTTTTTCTAATTAATAGAAAAGGCTATAGCCTTTTCTTTTGGAGCGTTACAGATACGCCAATAAAAAAAGACATGTGGCACTCGAGAACTGCCGCGGCAAAGCTATTGCATAGCATTTTGTTTTCAATAAAATGTATTAAATTAAAAAAAATAACTAACATAATTTTTTCTAATTAATAGAAAAGGCTATAGCCTTTTCTTTTGGAGCGTTACAGATACGCCAATAAAAAAAGACATGTGGCACTCGAGAACTGCCGCGGCAAAGCTATTGCATAGCATTTTGTTTTCAATAAAATGTATTAAATTAAAAAAAATAACTAACATAATTTTTTCTAATTAATAGAAAAGGCTATAGCCTTTTCTTTTGGAGCGTTACAGATACGCCAATAAAAAAAGACATGTGGCACTCGAGAACTGCCGCGGCAAAGCTATTGCATAGCATTTTGTTTTCAATAAAATGTATTAAATTAAAAAAAATAACTAACATAATTTTTTCTAATTAATAGAAAAGGCTATAGCCTTTTCTTTTGGAGCGTTACAGATACGCCAATACAAAAAGACATGTGGCACTCGAGAACTGCCGCGGCAAAGCTATTGCATAGCATTTTGTTTTCAATAAAATGTATTAAATTAAAAAAAATAACTAACATAATTTTTTCTAATTAATAGAAAAGGCTATAGCCTTTTCTTTTGGAGCGTTACAGATACGCCAATAAAAAAAGACATGTGGCACTCGAGAACTGCCGCGGCAAAGCTATTGCATAGCATTTTGTTTTCAATAAAATGTATTAAATTAAAAAAATAACTAACATAATTTTTTCTAATTAATAGAAAAGGCTATAGCCTTTTCTTTTGGAGCGTTACAGATACGCCAATAAAAAAAGACATGTGGCACTCGAGAACTGCCGCGGCAAAGCTATTGCATAGCATTTTGTTTTCAATAAAATGTATTAAATTAAAAAAAATAACTAACATAATTTTTTCTAATTAATAGAAAAGGCTATAGCCTTTTCTTTTGGAGCGTTACTGATACGCCAATAAAAAAAGACATGTGGCACTCGAGAACTGCCGCGGCAAAGCTATTGCATAGCATTTTGTTTTCAATAAAATGTATTAAATTAAAAAAAAATAACTAACATAATTTTTTCTAAAGGCTATATATAGCCTTTTCTTTTGGAGCGTTACTGATACGCCAATAAAAAAAGACATGTGGCACTCGAGAACTGCCGCGGCAAAGCTATTGCATAGCATTTTGTTTTCAATAAAATGTATTAAATTAAAAAAAAATAACTAACATAATTTTTTCTAAAGGCTATATATAGCCTTTTCTTTTGGAGCGTTACTGATACGCCAATAAAAAAAGACATGTGGCACTCGAGAACTGCCGCGGCAAAGCTATTGCATAGCATTTTGTTTTCAATAAAATGTATTAAATTAAAAAAAATAACTAACATAATTTTTTCTAATTAATAGAAAAGGCTATAGCCTTTTCTTTTGGAGCGTTACAGATACGCCAATAAAAAAAGACATGTGGCACTCGAGAACTGCCGCGGCAAAGCTATTGCATAGCATTTTGTTTTCAATAAAATGTATTAAATTAAAAAAAATAACTAACATAATTTTTTCTAATTAATAGAAAAGGCTATAGCCTTTTCTTTTGGAGCGTTACAGATACGCCAATAAAAAAAGACATGTGGCACTCGAGAACTGCCGCGGCAAAGCTATTGCATAGCATTTTGTTTTCAATAAAATGTATTAAATTAAAAAAAATAACTAACATAATTTTTTCTAAAGGCTATATATAGCCTTTTCTTTTGGAGCGTTACTGATACGCCAATAAAAAAAGACATGTGGCACTCGAGAACTGCCGCGGCAAAGCTATTGCATAGCATTTTGTTTTCAATAAAATGTATTAAATTAAAAAAAATAACTAACATAATTTTTTCTAAAGGCTATATATAGCCTTTTCTTTTGGAGCGTTACTGATACGCCAATAAAAAAAGACATGTGGCACTCGAGAACTGCCGCGGCAAAGCTATTGCATAGCATTTTGTTTTCAATAAAATGTATTAAATTAAAAAAAAATAACTAACATAATTTTTTCTAAAGGCTATATATAGCCTTTTCTTTTGGAGCGTTACTGATACGCCAATAAAAAAAGACATGTGGCACTCGAGAACTGCCGCGGCAAAGCTATTGCATAGCATTTTGTTTTCAATAAAATGTATTAAATTAAAAAAAAATAACTAACATAATTTTTTCTAAAGGCTATATATAGCCTTTTCTTTTGGAGCGTTACTGATACGCCAATAAAAAAAGACATGTGGCACTCGAGAACTGCCGCGGCAAAGCTATTGCATAGCATTTTGTTTTCAATAAAATGTATTAAATTAAAAAAAATAACTAACATAATTTTTTCTAATTAATAGAAAAGGCTATAGCCTTTTCTTTTGGAGCGTTACAGATACGCCAATAAAAAAAGACATGTGGCACTCGAGAACTGCCGCGGCAAAGCTATTGCATAGCATTTTGTTTTCAATAAAATGTATTAAATTAAAAAAAATAACTAACATAATTTTTTCTAATTAATAGAAAAGGCTATAGCCTTTTCTTTTGGAGCGTTACAGATACGCCAATAAAAAAAGACATGTGGCACTCGAGAACTGCCGCGGCAAAGCTATTGCATAGCATTTTGTTTTCAATAAAATGTATTAAATTAAAAAAAATAACTAACATAATTTTTTCTAAAGGCTATATATAGCCTTTTCTTTTGGAGCGTTACTGATACGCCAATAAAAAAAGACATGTGGCACTCGAGAACTGCCGCGGCAAAGCTATTGCATAGCATTTTGTTTTCAATAAAATGTATTAAATTAAAAAAAATAACTAACATAATTTTTTCTAAAGGCTATATATAGCCTTTTCTTTTGGAGCGTTACTGATACGCCAATA
Source organism: Gymnocheta viridis (assembly GCA_956483585.1). Classification (NCBI taxonomy): domain Eukaryota; kingdom Metazoa; phylum Arthropoda; class Insecta; order Diptera; family Tachinidae; genus Gymnocheta; species Gymnocheta viridis. Next base: position 9,393 of record CATQFJ010000109.1, read on the forward strand.
AAAAAAGACATGTGGCACTCGAGAACTGCCGCGGCAAAGCTATTGCATAGCATTTTGTTTTCAATAAAATGTATTAAATTAAAAAAAAATAACTAACATAATTTTTTCTAAAGGCTATATATAGCCTTTTCTTTTGGAGCGTTACTGATACGCCAATAAAAAAAGACATGTGGCACTCGAGAACTGCCGCGGCAAAGCTATTGCATAGCATTTTGTTTTCAATAAAATGTATTAAATTAAAAAAAAATAACTAACATAATTTTTTCTAATTAATAGAAAAGGCTATAGCCTTTTCTTTTGGAGCGTTACAGATACGCCAATAAAAAAAGACATGTGGCACTCGAGAACTGCCGCGGCAAAGCTATTGCATAGCATTTTGTTTTCAATAAAATGTATTAAATTAAAAAAAATAACTAACATAATTTTTTCTAATTAATAGAAAAGGCTATAGCCTTTTCTTTTGGAGCGTTACTGATACGCCAATAAAAAAAGACATGTGGCACTCGAGAACTGCCGCGGCAAAGCTATTGCATAGCATTTTGTTTTCAATAAAATGTATTAAATTAAAAAAAATAACTAACATAATTTTTTCTAAAGGCTATATATAGCCTTTTCTTTTGGAGCGTTACTGATACGCCAATAAAAAAAGACATGTGGCACTCGAGAACTGCCGCGGCAAAGCTATTGCATAGCATTTTGTTTTCAATAAAATGTATTAAATTAAAAAAAATAACTAACATAATTTTTTCTAATTAATAGAAAAGGCTATAGCCTTTTCTTTTGGAGCGTTACTGATACGCCAATAAAAAAAGACATGTGGCACTCGAGAACTGCCGCGGCAAAGCTATTGCATAGCATTTTGTTTTCAATAAAATGTATTAAATTAAAAAAAAATAACTAACATAATTTTTTCTAATTAATAAAAAAGGCTATAGCCTTTTCTTTTGGAGCGTTACAGATACGCCAATAAAAAAAGACATGTGGCACTCGAGAACTGCCGCGGCAAAGCTATTGCATAGCATTTTGTTTTCAATAAAATGTATTAAATTAAAAAAAATAACTAACATAATTTTTTCTAATTAATAGAAAAGGCTATAGCATTTTCTTTTGGGAGCGTTAAATTAAAAAAAAATTAAATTAAAAAAAAATAACTAACATAATTTTTTCTAATTAATAGAAAATGCTATAGCCTTTTCTTTTGGAGCGTTACTGATACGCCAATAAAAAAAGACATGTGGCACTCGAGAACTGCCGCGGCAAAGCTATTGCATAGCATTTTGTTTTCAATAAAATGTATTAAATTAAAAAAAAATAACTAACATAATTTTTTCTAATTAATAGAAAAGGCTATAGCCTTTTCTTTTGGAGCGTTACTGATACGCCAATAAAAAAAGACATGTGGCACTCGAGAACTGCAGCGGCAAAGCTATTGCATAGCATTTTGTTTTCAATAAAATGTATTAAATTAAAAAAAATAACTAACATATTTTTTTCTAATTAATAGAAAAGGCTATAGCCTTTTCTTTTGGAGCGTTACTGATACGCCAATAAAAAAAGACATGTGGCACTCGAGAACTGCCGCGGCAAAGCTATTGCATAGCATTTTGTTTTCAATAAAATGTATTAAATTAAAAAAAAATAACTAACATAATTTTTTCTAATTAATAGAAAAGGCTATAGCCTTTTCTTTTGGAGCGTTACTGATACGCCAATAAAAAAGACATGTGGCACTCGAGAACTGCCGCGGCAAAGCTATTGCATAGCATTTTGTTTTCAATAAAATGTATTAAATTAAAAAAAAATAACTAACATAATTTTTTCTAATTAATAGAAAAGGCTATAGCCTTTTCTTTTGGAGCGTTACTGATACGCCAATAAAAAAAGACATGTGGCACTCGAGAACTGCCGCGGCAAAGCTATTGCATAGCATTTTGTTTTCAATAAAATGTATTAAATTAAAAAAAAATAACTAACATAATTTTTTCTAATTAATAGAAAAGGCTATAGCCTTTTCTTTTGGAGCGTTACTGATACGCCAATAAAAAAAGACATGTGGCACTCGAGAACTGCCGCGGCAAAGCTATTGCATAGCATTTTGTTTTCAATAAAATGTATTAAATTAAAAAAAAATAACTAACATAATTTTTTCTAATTAATAGAAAAGGCTATAGCCTTTTCTTTTGGAGCGTTACTGATACGCCAATAAAAAAAGACATGTGGCACTCGAGAACTGCCGCGGCAAAGCTATTGCATAGCATTTTGTTTTCAATAAAATGTATTAAATTAAAAAAAAATAACTAACATAATTTTTTCTAATTAATAGAAAAGGCTATAGCCTTTTCTTTTGGAGCGTTACTGATACGCCAATAAAAAAAGACATGTGGCACTCGAGAACTGCCGCGGCAAAGCTATTGCATAGCATTTTGTTTTCAATAAAATGTATTAAATTAAAAAAAAATAACTAACATAATTTTTTCTAAATAATAGAAAAGGCTATAGCCTTTTCTTTTGGAGCGTTACTGATACGCCAATAAAAAAGACATGTGGCACTCGAGAACTGCCGCGGCAAAGCTATTGCATAGCATTTTGTTTTCAATAAAATGTATTAAATTAAAAAAAATAACTAACATAATTTTTTTCTAAAGGCTATATATAGCCTTTTCTTTTGGAGCGTTACTGATACGCCAATAAAAAAAGACATGTGGCACTCGAGAACTGCCGCGGCAAAGCTATTGCATAGCATTTTGTTTTCAATAAAATGTATTAAATTAAAAAAAAATAACTAACATAATTTTTTCTAAAGGCTATATATAGCCTTTTCTTTTGGAGCGTTACTGATACGCCAATAAAAAAAGACATGTGGCACTCGAGAACTGCCGCGGCAAAGCTATTGCATAGCATTTTGTTTTCAATAAAATGTATTAAATTAAAAAAAAATAACTAACATAATTTTTTCTAAAGGCTATATATAGCCTTTTCTTTTGGAGCGTTACTGATACGCCAATAAAAAAGACATGTGGCACTCGAGAACTGCCGCGGCAAAGCTATTGCATAGCATTTTGTTTTCAATAAAATGTATTAAATTAAAAAAAAATAACTAACATAATTTTTTCTAATTAATAGAAAAGGCTATAGCCTTTTCTTTTGGAGCGTTACAGATACGCCAATAAAAAAAGACATGTGGCACTCGAGAACTGCCGCGGCAAAGCTATTGCATAGCATTTTGTTTTCAATAAAATGTATTAAATTAAAAAAAATAACTAACATAATTTTTTCTAATTAATAGAAAAGGCTATAGCCTTTTCTTTTGGAGCGTTACAGATACGCCAATAAAAAAAGACATGTGGCACTCGAGAACTGCCGCGGCAAAGCTATTGCATAGCATTTTGTTTTCAATAAAATGTATTAAATTAAAAAAAATAACTAACATAATTTTTTCTAATTAATAGAAAAGGCTATAGCCTTTTCTTTTGGAGCGTTACAGATACGCCAATAAAAAAAGACATGTGGCACTCGAGAACTGCCGCGGCAAAGCTATTGCATAGCATTTTGTTTTCAATAAAATGTATTAAATTAAAAAAAATAACTAACATAATTTTTTCTAATTAATAGAAAAGGCTATAGCCTTTTCTTTTGGAGCGTTACAGATACGCCAATAAAAAAAGACATGTGGCACTCGAGAACTGCCGCGGCAAAGCTATTGCATAGCATTTTGTTTTCAATAAAATGTATTAAATTAAAAAAATAACTAACATAATTTTTTCTAATTAATAGAAAAGGCTATAGCCTTTTCTTTTGGAGCGTTACAGATACGCCAATAAAAAAAGACATGTGGCACTCGAGAACTGCCGCGGCAAAGCTATTGCATAGCATTTTGTTTTCAATAAAATGTATTAAATTAAAAAAAATAACTAACATAATTTTTTCTAATTAATAGAAAAGGCTATAGCCTTTTCTTTTGGAGCGTTACTGATACGCCAATAAAAAAAGACATGTGGCACTCGAGAACTGCCGCGGCAAAGCTATTGCATAGCATTTTGTTTTCAATAAAATGTATTAAATTAAAAAAAAATAACTAACATAATTTTTTCTAAAGGCTATATATAGCCTTTTCTTTTGGAGCGTTACTGATACGCCAATAAAAAAAGACATGTGGCACTCGAGAACTGCCGCGGCAAAGCTATTGCATAGCATTTTGTTTTCAATAAAATGTATTAAATTAAAAAAAAATAACTAACATAATTTTTTCTAAAGGCTATATATAGCCTTTTCTTTTGGAGCGTTACTGATACGCCAATAAAAAAAGACATGTGGCACTCGAGAACTGCCGCGGCAAAGCTATTGCATAGCATTTTGTTTTCAATAAAATGTATTAAATTAAAAAAAATAACTAACATAATTTTTTCTAATTAATAGAAAAGGCTATAGCCTTTTCTTTTGGAGCGTTACAGATACGCCAATAAAAAAAGACATGTGGCACTCGAGAACTGCCGCGGCAAAGCTATTGCATAGCATTTTGTTTTCAATAAAATGTATTAAATTAAAAAAAATAACTAACATAATTTTTTCTAATTAATAGAAAAGGCTATAGCCTTTTCTTTTGGAGCGTTACAGATACGCCAATAAAAAAAGACATGTGGCACTCGAGAACTGCCGCGGCAAAGCTATTGCATAGCATTTTGTTTTCAATAAAATGTATTAAATTAAAAAAAATAACTAACATAATTTTTTCTAAAGGCTATATATAGCCTTTTCTTTTGGAGCGTTACTGATACGCCAATAAAAAAAGACATGTGGCACTCGAGAACTGCCGCGGCAAAGCTATTGCATAGCATTTTGTTTTCAATAAAATGTATTAAATTAAAAAAAATAACTAACATAATTTTTTCTAAAGGCTATATATAGCCTTTTCTTTTGGAGCGTTACTGATACGCCAATAAAAAAAGACATGTGGCACTCGAGAACTGCCGCGGCAAAGCTATTGCATAGCATTTTGTTTTCAATAAAATGTATTAAATTAAAAAAAAATAACTAACATAATTTTTTCTAAAGGCTATATATAGCCTTTTCTTTTGGAGCGTTACTGATACGCCAATAAAAAAAGACATGTGGCACTCGAGAACTGCCGCGGCAAAGCTATTGCATAGCATTTTGTTTTCAATAAAATGTATTAAATTAAAAAAAAATAACTAACATAATTTTTTCTAAAGGCTATATATAGCCTTTTCTTTTGGAGCGTTACTGATACGCCAATAAAAAAAGACATGTGGCACTCGAGAACTGCCGCGGCAAAGCTATTGCATAGCATTTTGTTTTCAATAAAATGTATTAAATTAAAAAAAATAACTAACATAATTTTTTCTAATTAATAGAAAAGGCTATAGCCTTTTCTTTTGGAGCGTTACAGATACGCCAATAAAAAAAGACATGTGGCACTCGAGAACTGCCGCGGCAAAGCTATTGCATAGCATTTTGTTTTCAATAAAATGTATTAAATTAAAAAAAATAACTAACATAATTTTTTCTAATTAATAGAAAAGGCTATAGCCTTTTCTTTTGGAGCGTTACAGATACGCCAATAAAAAAAGACATGTGGCACTCGAGAACTGCCGCGGCAAAGCTATTGCATAGCATTTTGTTTTCAATAAAATGTATTAAATTAAAAAAAATAACTAACATAATTTTTTCTAAAGGCTATATATAGCCTTTTCTTTTGGAGCGTTACTGATACGCCAATAAAAAAAGACATGTGGCACTCGAGAACTGCCGCGGCAAAGCTATTGCATAGCATTTTGTTTTCAATAAAATGTATTAAATTAAAAAAAAATAACTAACATAATTTTTTCTAAAGGCTATATATAGCCTTTTCTTTTGGAGCGTTACTGATACGCCAATAAAAAAAGACATGTGGCACTCGAGAACTGCCGCGGCAAAGCTATTGCATAGCATTTTGTTTTCAATAAAATGTATTAAATTAAAAAAAAATAACTAACATAATTTTTTCTAAAGGCTATATATAGTCTTTTCTTTTGGAGCGTTACTGATACGCCAATAAAAAAAGACATGTGGCACTCGAGAACTGCCGCGGCAAAGCTATTGCATAGCATTTTGTTTTCAATAAAATGTATTAAATTAAAAAAAAATAACTAACATAATTTTTTCTAAAGGCTATATATAGTCTTTTCTTTTGGAGCGTTACTGATACGCCAATAAAAAAAGACATGTGGCACTCGAGAACTGCCGCGGCAAAGCTATTGCATAGCATTTTGTTTTCAATAAAATGTATTAAATTAAAAAAAAATAACTAACATAATTTTTTCTAATTAATAGAAAAGGCTATAGCCTTTTCTTTTGGAGCGTTACAGATACGCCAATAAAAAAAGACATGTGGCACTCGAGAACTGCCGCGGCAAAGCTATTGCATAGCATTTTGTTTTCAATAAAATGTATTAAATTAAAAAAAATAACTAACATAATTTTTTCTAATTAATAGAAAAGGCTATAGCCTTTTCTTTTGGAGCGTTACTGATACGCCAATAAAAAAAGACATGTGGCACTCGAGAACTGCCGCGGCAAAGCTATTGCATAGCATTTTGTTTTCAATAAAATGTATTAAATTAAAAAAAAATAACTAACATAATTTTTTCTAAAGGCTATATATAGCCTTTTCTTTTGGAGCGTTACTGATACGCCAATAAAAAAAGACATGTGGCACTCGAGAACTGCCGCGGCAAAGCTATTGCATAGCATTTTGTTTTCAATAAAATGTATTAAATTAAAAAAAAATAACTAACATAATTTTTTCTAAAGGCTATATATAGCCTTTTCTTTTGGAGCGTTACTGATACGCCAATAAAAAAAGACATGTGGCACTCGAGAACTGCCGCGGCAAAGCTATTGCATAGCATTTTGTTTTCAATAAAATGTATTAAATTAAAAAAAAATAACTAACATAATTTTTTCTAAAGGCTATATATAGCCTTTTCTTTTGGAGCGTTACTGATACGCCAATAAAAAAAGACATGTGGCACTCGAGAACTGCCGCGGCAAAGCTATTGCATAGCATTTTGTTTTCAATAAAATGTATTAAATTAAAAAAAAATAACTAACATAATTTTTTCTAATTAATAAAAAAGGCTATAGCCTTTTCTTTTGGAGCGTTACAGATACGCCAATAAAAAAAGACATGTGGCACTCGAGAACTGCCGCGGCAAAGCTATTGCATAGCATTTTGTTTTCAATAAAATGTATTAAATTAAAAAAAAATAACTAACATAATTTTTTCTAATTAATAGAAAAGGCTATAGCATTTTCTTTTGGAGCGTTAAATTAAAAAAAAATTAAATTAAAAAAAAATAACTAACATAATTTTTTCTAATTAATAGAAAATGCTATAGCCTTTTCTTTTGGAGCGTTACTGATACGCCAATAAAAAAAGACATGTGGCACTCGAGAACTGCCGCGGCAAAGCTATTGCATAGCATTTTGTTTTCAATAAAATGTATTAAATTAAAAAAAAATAACCAACATAATTTTTTCTAATTAATAGAAAAGGCTATAGCCTTTTCTTTTGGAGCGTTACTGATACGCCAATAAAAAAAGACATGTGGCACTCGAGAACTGCAGCGGCAAAGCTATTGCATAGCATTTTGTTTTCAATAAAATGTATTAAATTAAAAAAAATAACTAACATATTTTTTTCTAATTAATAGAAAAGGCTATAGCCTTTTCTTTTGGAGCGTTACTGATACGCCAATAAAAAAAGACATGTGGCACTCGAGAACTGCCGCGGCAAAGCTATTGCATAGCATTTTGTTTTCAATAAAATGTATTAAATTAAAAAAAAATAACTAACATAATTTTTTCTAATTAATAGAAAAGGCTATAGCCTTTTCTTTTGGAGCGTTACTGATACGCCAATAAAAAAGACATGTGGCACTCGAGAACTGCCGCGGCAAAGCTATTGCATAGCATTTTGTTTTCAATAAAATGTATTAAATTAAAAAAAAAATAACTAACATAATTTTTTCTAATTAATAGAAAAGGCTATAGCCTTTTCTTTTGGAGCGTTACTGATACGCCAATAAAAAAAGACATGTGGCACTCGAGAACTGCCGCGGCAAAGCTATTGCATAGCATTTTGTTTTCAATAAAATGTATTAAATTAAAAAAAGATAACTAACATAATTTTTTCTAATTAATAGAAAAGGCTATAGCCTTTTCTTTTGGAGCGTTACTGATACGCCAATAAAAAAAGACATGTGGCACTCGAGAACTGCCGCGGCAAAGCTATTGCATAGCATTTTGTTTTCAATAAAATGTATTAAATTAAAAAAAAATAACTAACATAATTTTTTCTAATTAATAGAAAAGGCTATAGCCTTTTCTTTTGGAGCGTTACTGATACGCCAATAAAAAAAGACATGTGGCACTCGAGAACTGCCGCGGCAAAGCTATTGCATAGCATTTTGTTTTCAATAAAATGTATTAAATTAAAAAAAAATAACTAACATAATTTTTTCTAATTAATAGAAAAGGCTATAGCCTTTTCTTTTGGAGCGTTACTGATACGCGAATAAAAAAAGACATGTGGCACTCGAGAACTGCCGCGGCAAAGCTATTGCATAGCATTTTGTTTTCAATAAAATGTATTAAATAAAAAAAAATAACTAACATAATTTTTTCTAAATAATAGAAAAGGCTATAGCCTTTTCTTTTGGAGCGTTACTGATACGCCAATAAAAAAGACATGTGGCACTCGAGAACTGCCGCGGCAAAGCTATTGCATAGCATTTTGTTTTCAATAAAATGTATTAAATTAAAAAAAAATAACTAACATAATTTTTTCTAAATGATAGAAAAGGCTATATCCTTTTCTTTTGGAGCGTTACTGATACGCCAATAAAAAAGACATGTGGCACTCGAGAACTGCCGCGGCAAAGCTATTGCATAGCATTTTGTTTTCAATAAAATGTATTAAATTAAAAAAAAATAACTAACATAATTTTTTCTAAATAATAGAAAAGGCTATAGCCTTTTCTTTTGGAGCGTTACTGATACGCCAATAAAAAAAGACATGTGGCACTCGAGAACTGCCGCGGCAAAGCTATTGCATAGCATTTTGTTTTCAATAAAATGTATTAAATTAAAAAAAAATAACTAACATAATTTTTTCTAAATGATAGAAAAGGCTATAGCCTTTTCTTTTGGAGCGTTACTGATACGCCAATAAAAAAGACATGTGGCACTCGAGAACTGCCGCGGCAAAGCTATTGCATAGCATTTTGTTTTCAATAAAATGTATTAAATTAAAAAAAAATAACTAACATAATTTTTTCTAAATAATAGAAAAGGCTATAGCCTTTTCTTTTGGAGCGTTACTGATACGCCAATAAAAAAAGACATGTGGCACTCGAGAACTGCCGCGGCAAAGCTATTGCATAGCATTTTGTTTTCAATAAAATGTATTAAATTAAAAAAAAATAACTAACATAATTTTTTCTAAATAATAGAAAAGGCTATAGCCTTTTCTTTTGGAGCGTTACTGATACGCCAATAAAAAAAGACATGTGGCACTCGAGAACTGCCGCGGCAAAGCTATTGCATAGCATTTTGTTTTCAATAAAATGTATTAAATTAAAAAAAAATAACTAACATAATTTTTTCTAAATGATAGAAAAGGCTATAGCCTTTTCTTTTGGAGCGTTACTGATACGCCAATAAAAAAGACATGTGGCACTCGAGAACTGCCGCGGCAAAGCTATTGCATAGCATTTTGTTTTCAATAAAATGTATTAAATTAAAAAAAAATAACTAACATAATTTTTTCTAAATAATAGAAAAGGCTATAGCCTTTTCTTTTGGAGCGTTACTGATACGCCAATAAAAAAAGACATGTGGCACTCGAGAACTGCCGCGGCAAAGCTATTGCATAGCATTTTGTTTTCAATAAAATGTATTAAATTAAAAAAAAATAACTAACATAATTTTTTCTAAATAATAGAAAAGGCTATAGCCTTTTCTTTTGGAGCGTTACTGATACGCCAATAAAAAAAGACATGTGGCACTCGAGAACTGCCGCGGCAAAGCTATTGCATAGCATTTTGTTTTCAATAAAATGTATTAAATTAAAAAAAAATAACTAACATAATTTTTTCTAAATGATAGAAAAGGCTATAGCCTTTTCTTTTGGAGCGTTACTGATACGCCAATAAAAAAGACATGTGGCACTCGAGAACTGCCGCGGCAAAGCTATTGCATAGCATTTTGTTTTCAATAAAATGTATTAGGTTAGGTTAGGTTAGGTTGAGAGGAGGGGACATCAATTATGCCCCAAGTCCGTAGACATACACTTAAGCCAGTAGGTCGGCCCGTTGTGCGCTCCCGTAAATAGAAAATAACAACCCCAAAAACAAAAGAAATCATAGGAACTCAGTTTCGCGAACGAAGTTCCTCAGTGTCCTCCAGTCAATCCCCCTAAGATGGGTTATATCTGGTACAGTATCATCACCAAAGTAACGGGATCTTGTTTCGGCGAAAGCAGGACACTGACATAGGAAGTGTTCCATCGTCTCGATGTCCTCCATGCACGCCCTACATTCGTTATCCTCTGCTAAGCCCATACGGTGCAGATGTGCACGCAGGTTGGAGTGTCCCGTTAAGACCCTCATCAACCTACTAATCTCCGATTTGTTCATCCTTAGCAACGTCTTCGTCTTATCCTCATCAGGTTCACCCCACAGGATTCTAGCCATTCTACCTGCTGCTTCATTATTCCACAGAGATACATGGGCGATTCTAGCCCATTCTTTCAACTCAGCTTTCGTCGCACCAAAAGGTTTCGCGTTGGCCAAGTTCACTATGGCGCCATCCCTGGCTCTAATTGCCAGACTATTTGCGCGTTCATTACCGATTACCCCCTGATGGGCCGGGACCCAAAAGATTCGCAATCTGCCATACGTTGAGTAATTGTTAATTACTCTCTTGCAATCTAAAACCGTCCTGGATTTCACCGTTTCGGAATTTATCGCCCTAATCGCCGTTTGGCTATCTGTGAAAATGTTGACGCTCACTGGTCTCGAGTTGCCAGCAAGCCATTTCACACATTCTGTGATCGCCCGGATTTCCGCCTGGTGCACCGTATTATGGTCAGGCAAGCGGAAGTAGAGTTCGGTCTCCGGATCGTCAATAAAGACACCCAGCCCCGCTCTACTCCCTAGTTTCGATCCGTCCGTGTAGCAACTAGTCCCCACAGGCATTCGCACTAGAGTTCCGTTCAACCATGATTGTCTATCAGGTATCATCACCTCACATTCAGCTAGAACCTTTTCCGTAGGTATACGATCAGATAATTCTGCACTGCTCGTATATCCGTCAAGAGCCTCTATTATTTTTCGGTGACCTGTGCCATGACCTTGGTCATCCCATTCACCCATTACTTGCAGACGTCTTGCCGCGACAGCTGCTTCATATTTTATGTGGACGTCTATAGGTCGAACGTTTAATATAGTCTCCAACGCCCTTGTCGGCGTGGTCCTAAATGCACCGCTCACGCCTAAACAACACGTCCGTTGAACCTTCTGTAAGATCCTCACATAAGAGCCCTTCTCCATCGTCGTCCACCAAACTACCGAGCCGTATGTCAGGATTGGCCGGATCACACTCTCGTATAGCCAGTGTGTCATTCTCGGATTAAGACCCCATTTTGAGCCTATGGCTCTTCTGCACAGCGACCAGCATCTGTGGGCTTTGTTAGCCCTTTCTTCCAGGTGATGCTTCCATTTTAGTTTCCGATCCAGGATTACACCAAGGTATTTAATCCTATCAGATATTGCTATCGTTTTATTCTGGAAACGAGGCGCATCAAAATGTGCGACCTTCGTTTTCCTTGTAAATAAGCAGATCTCCGTTTTGTCCGGGTTCACGTTCAGTCCTCTCGGCTGAGCCCAGTTATATGCCATATGGAGCACCTCTTCGGCCCTCCTACACAGCTGGTTCGGACTCCTACCCCTCAGAAGTATTATAACGTCGTCTGCATAACAGACGGGTGTCACCCCTTCATCAGTTAGGGTCCTCAGGAGACTGTGAATCGTGGTAACCCATAGTAAGGGCGATAAAATACCGCCCTGTGGTGTTCCACGCTGCACCCTGTCCCTGATACTCACGTTATGTGACGTGCAATTTATCCATCTATTCCTTAGCATTCCATCGATCCAGTTCATCTGCATTCGGTCAACCTGGAACTGATCTAAGGATTGGATAATTGTCCTTGTACTCACATTATTAAAGGCGCCCTCTATGTCAATACTGACAGTGAGCGTATATAATTTATCCTCAAAGGATTTCTCGATGTAGCGTACCACCTCGTGCAATGCAGTCTCCACTGATCTGCCCTTGATGTAGGCGTGTTGTTTGAACCTTAGTCTGTCTTCCGGTATCCTGCTCTTGATCATGTTATCCACAAGACGTTCCATGGTCTTAAGCAAAAAGGAAGTCAGACTAATAGGTCGATAAGCCTTAGGATTAGCATAGCTTGCCTTGCCCGGTTTAGGTATAAAAACCACCCTTGCCTCCTGCCAACTCCTTGGAGTGTAAGCCAATTTTAGGCAAGCATTGAAGATCCCAGTCAGATGAGTTGAAACCAGGTCCACCTCACTCTGTAGGAGCGCCGGAAATATGCCATCCGGTCCTGCTGCCTTAAACGGTGAGAAACTTTTTATCGCCTCTCTAACCATTTCATCCGTAAAGATAGGCGCATGATGCATCACCGTCCCACCTGTATCTCGCCCCCTTTCGGGTTCCGCCATTCCAGTAGGAAAGTGAGTTCTCATCAAGAGCCTTATGGTTTCCTCCATTGTTTCCATCCTCCTACCCGTATCGTCCACCAGTGATTCGGTCTGGATATGAGTTTTCGACAGAAACTTCTTTAGCTTCGATACGTCGTTAACGCTATCAACCTGTTCGCAGAAAAGCCTCCAGGAATTGCGTTTTGCCGTCCTTATTATTCCTTTGTATTCTCTGAGCTTTCTCCGATATTCGTCCCAGTATACTGCCAATTTTTTACGCCTTGCTCTGTTAAAAAGTCTCTGGACATCCCTCCCAATATTTCGGATATCCCCCGTCATCCAGGGTTTTTCTTGGGCGGACCTCCTTATTCGAAGTGGACAACTGTCCTCGAATGACCTAACTATTGCCTGCGTAATATGCTTTACATTATTATCAATGTCCCTTTCACTAGTGCAGCTATATATGGGCTGCCCTAGTCGATTCCTAAGTAAATTTCCGAATGACGACCAATCAGTCCTAGTCTTATTTCGAAAACTTATCGGATTCGGCGGTGGCCGTGTTATTCTAAACATTATATATCTGTGATCCGAGAAAGAGTGTTCATCAAGAACCCCCCATTCCTGAACCTGATCGATAATATTATCCGAACATATTGTTATATCTAATACCTCCTCCCTAATTCTATTAACAAAGGTGGGTTTATCACCAATGTTAAGTGTAACAAGGTCGTTAGTATTCATAAACTCTACTAGGGCCTGGCCCCTACGGTTACAGTTAGTACTACCCCATGCAATGTGATGAGAATTAGCATCACAACCTACAAGTACTCCCTTACCTTTTTGTCTGGCCTCCTTCACCAGGTGTTGCAATTCCGACGTGGGTGGTAGCGTCGGCGAATCGAATGGCAAATACACTGAAGCCAGGTACATGCTTCCATCGCCTTGCCTCAGCACAGTTGCGTCCGATGATGACAACTCTGGGGAAAAGAGAAAACATAAGTTTTTATGGCATAAAATACAAGTCCTCGGACGAGTCCCAGTATTTGCATAAAAGAGTTGGTAATTTATATGATTTAATCCAATAACCCTGTTGTTAAAGGTCCAGGGTTCTTGGATCAAAGCAATGTGGATTTTACCTTTATTAATTTTGACCATCAGGGCGTTGGTTGCCGTTCCGCTCCGATGGAGGTTTATCTGGATGACCTCAATCATGGCCCTCCAGTAACCGGTCTTCTTGGGAGTTGGAGATAGTGTTGGTCTCCCCCTCCTTACTATTTGGCGTTGATTTTCTGCCATCGTCGGATTCACCTTTGACCCCGTCCGTATGTTTCTCAGCCATGCCGATCGGAGTCTTACCAATTTTGAAAAAGACAGCTTTGGACACAAAGAAAGCCATACCCTTCGTCTTGGCTAAACTGGCTAGGGAATCCTGGTCTATGCCCACAACTAGAAGAGTACCCTCTGGGTCCTCTTCCCTGTGAAACACCTCCCATTTTTCCACAGCCAGCCCAGAATTTTGGTTGCCAACTACGTTGAGTATGCGCTCCGATGTGAACTTACTGCCCCATCCTTTGACATAAAACGAAGCCTTTTTGAGCGTCGGAATGTCCTGCCTTTTCACTAGTTTCAGCTTTGCGCCGTCCCAGGGTGGGGGTATTTCATCCACTAGTTTCTCGAGGGTTCCAGCACAGGCCAGAGATGCTAAGTTAAAAACCAGCACCCCCCTCTTAAACTCACAGCTCATAATTTGTATGGGAGTCCCGTTCTTTGACTCAAGGACGTATTCCATTATTTTTGTGTTGACCAGGTCTTCCAATTTTTGTTTCTGGTCTTCGGGTATTTTGCCTGATGGAATTCCGGTGTCTATAACTGCATAGCATAGATCTTCCCGGCGTTTCTTTCTGGCTACTTTGGCGTAAGACGGCGGCTCCTTGCCTTTTTCTACGTCCAACTTCCTCTTCCGCATAGGCTTCTTACATGAGCCCTTGTCTTTGACGGATGAGGTAGTCGACGTGCTCGCCTTCTCTTTAACCGTTTCAGCCCTACCACCCTCATTCAAATGATTCTGACTAGAGCCTCTTTTGATGAGAGTCCGGTTAGGCTTTTGCGGTCTCTGGGAAGGCGGGGAGCACTTTTTCTTCTTAGGCGTTTTTCCAGTGTTCTGCTCCTCCGGAGATCGAACCCTCTTATCTGCCCCTTTGGAGGTGGACGGAGAGTTCAATTGGTCCTTTGGCGCATCCTGTGCTTTGCCCAATATGTTTAGTCGGTTTAGCTTCTTCAGTTTCCTGCGTTGAGCTCCCGACTGCCTACTTTTCTTGGTAGTGAGCTTTGCTATGCTTTCACTAACCTCATCTACCAGTTTGTTAATATTGCTATTATTTTTTAAAGATTCAGATCCGGCATCCCCACCTGTTATTAAAGGTTGTGGTGGCATATAGCCCCCACTGGGAACAACCGTCTCTTCATCCTTACCTTTGTTGCCTTTGTTTCCATCGGCTATTTGTGCACTTGATACAGCAGCAACTACAGGGGCCAAGGCACCCACCTCTGTAGAAGCAGTTAGCTCGCGATCACAGGATGACGACGGCACATGACTCGCGAGCAGATCAACGCTTGCCGCCGGTACTGGGTTTATTACTCCCTGCACCGTAACTTTTATTTTATTGTTTTTATTTTCCATTTTTTAATTTTTTGCCAATTTTGGTCCGCGGGGAATCAAAAATTCCCAAGGAAGGGAGCAAATTCCCACTCCACACGAAACAAGAC
>CATQFJ010000110.1:0-68496 GCA_956483585.1 Gymnocheta viridis
TATTTAAATGGAATTTCTTTATTATCTATTGCTGATTGGCAAATCATTTAGTGTAATTTTCGCAAGAAAAGTTTACTTTAATAATCTGTTCAATTTTCTTTTAATATTGAACAAAGCTTGCTTACTCTTATTACTCTCCACTCTTTCAATTAATTAATTACTGAATTAAGTTTTAATTTTTTTGTTCATTTAGTTTGTGCATATATGTATTGTTTTAGGGACGGTCTTAGCATGTTTATTGTGTCAAGCTTTGTTTTTCATGTTTTTTACAGCTACAAGGAAATCTACGTAAGCGAAAATACCTGCTGTTCTTGTATCGTTGGAACTTTTGTTGAAAAAATTTTACTGTCTTAGTATTGGCTCAATACTACTCAATACTTTAACAGCTTTCTTTAATTTAAAAACAAAATAAAATGAAAGTTTTAAAAATACAATTTTCTTATTAAAATATAAAGTTTATTAACTTATTTTACTGATCTATAATTTTTTTACCTAACAATAAGTCAATTGTGTAAAATTATGCTTATTTTGATAATAGACACATAATCAGGCACGTCTGTTGTCCTAGTGCTGATTAGCAGTAAAAACAAAGACGAAATTGGGTGCCACTTTTAACACAGATAAACCTTTAGAGAATGTTAAATTTCGTATAAAACTGTATACGTAAGTATATGATGTTTATAATAATATCGAAATACACATTATTTTACACAATTGGCTTCTTAACAGGTAAATCAGCTGTGATAGTGCTACCACCCTGTTGAAATGGCTTGGTTTACATATTCAGAACTCTTGTAGAGTTGCAAACGTGTTGAGTATTTGAATACTGATTACTCGATACACAATATTAGCTACTCAACGAGGCCATTCACTCTAGATTAATTATGCTGCATTTTTTCAACAAAATTTCCAACGATACAAGAACAGCACGTATTTTCGCTTACGTAGATTTCCTTGTAGCTGTAAAAAACATGAAAAACAAAGCTTGACACAATAAACATGCTAAGACCGTCCCTAAAACAATACATATATGCACAAACTAAATGAACAAAAAAATTAAAACTTAATTCAGTAATTAATTAATTGAAAGAGTGGAGAGTAATAAGAGTAAGCAAGCTTTGTTCAATATTAAAAGAAAATTGAACAGATTATTAAAGTAAACTTTTCTTGCGAAAATTACACTAAATGATTTGCCAATCAGCAATAGATAATAAAGAAATTCCATTTAAATAAATAATAAATTAGTACATGATCAATCACTGCCGGGATTTTTTAAAATTTTATATTTAACTTCATTTCATTCAATTTGAGAAAAATTCTAAAATCTGTTATCCCTGGAAATAGTTTTTGATTCTCATTGAATATTTTTCAATATATCAACGTACTTTATGTATATATTTTTAGTAAAATTTCTTTGTTTTAGTGTATTAATTTATATTTGCAAGGTGTATTTATTTAGCTGACAGCATTCGGAAAACAATTACAACAATACAAGAACAACAGATAGTTTCGTTTGTGTAGTTTCATTGCGTATGTCAAAAACCTAACCCACAAGACAAAGAAAACAGATACAGAAAAAACGGTAAAAGTATTTTGCATGTATTTTGACATTCGCAACGAATGCTGTAATGCTGTCACCTGGTTAAATACGCCTTTTATATTTTCTTATGCTATTTATTAAGGGAATTATTTGAGGAAAATTAAATATGTTGGTATAACTTAATGAATATTTTTACATGTTTGTTTTTGTCAACCGTGTTTTTGCCAAATTTTTTTGGTAATACCATGTATGAAATGGTTTCTTCTTTTAGCTGAAAAAATCGCTTAATCTACCTGACTACTTTTACTAAAATACCCAATCGCTTAATCTACCTGACTACTGGCTACTTTTATTAAAATACCGAAGCGGTTTATTATAACGGTACTCAAAGACAAAAGAATTTCGTTGCACGTTTCATTATATATTATAACGCGCGTGGATTAATTTGTGTTGTGTTAATGTTTAACATTATTATTATATAGTAATTAAAGAATTAAAGGTGAGTTAAAATCAATTTATACATGCATGTACATATACATAACAGTGTTTTAAATTATATAGCTTACATAAATTGTTTTGTCCAGGTCCTCTCTGGAAGAAAAGCTGCGGCAAGTTGTCTAAATTTAGCTTTAAATTTTTTTATTCAACGCAAACGGATAAGAATAAAGCTGTTTCTTAAACAATATACATACATGTGTATGTAAATTTAATGAATTAAAAAAGCCTAAGGTAAGACGTACATACATATGCACATACATATGTATTACATAGCAAATAGTTTTTTTCAGAGTTCTCTCCAATAACCGGTGACTGCGATATTTTTCCAGCTTCTAAGAAAATCTGCTTCAAAGTACTAGCTAAGTGACTTAATTGTCCATTGCATAGAGGTAAGCGCATTTGGTTTATTTTTTAGATTTTGCTTAATGACACTGTGCAAATGTCCAAAAAGTCTACCATGTTATTTGCCTTTAAACCTCTTATTAAGAAAAGCATCGATATTTTTTCCACATTTAAAATACGCTAAAAGATTCAGAAGGTCCATATTTTGAAAATTGTATAAAATGTTGTTTTGTACCTATTGTGTATTGTTTTTAATATGAAAACATATTGCTGTTTTTCCCCAATACAAGGTTTAATGTCAAATAACATGTACACCCTTTACACATCTGTGCAAGGTACAATAAAGGAAAAGCTTAAAGTGCGTGAAGGGTTTAATTACATAATAAGTAAATTTGTGCACAGGTATCAAAACAATATTATCTAAAAAAAAATTAATATACAGAGGGTTAAACCTTTTCAAACTACTTTAAGATTTTGCTTTATGGCATTTTGCACAGATGTCCAAAAAGTCTACCTGTTATTTGCCATTAAACCTCTTATTGGGAAAAGCATCGATATTTTTTCCACATTTAAAATACGCTAAAAGATTCAGAAGGTCCATATTTTGAAAATTGTATAAAATGTTGTTTTTTACCTATTGTGTATTGTTTTTAATATGAAAACATATTGCTATTTTTCCCCAATACAAGGTTTAATGTCAAATAACATGTACACCCTTTACACATCTGTGCAAGGTACAATAAAGGAAAAGCTTAAAGTGCGTGAAGGGTTTATTTACATAATAAGTAAATTTGTGCACAGGTATCAAAACAATATTATCTAAACAAAAAAATATATATAATAAAAATTAACCTTTTCAAACTACTTTAAGATTTTGCTTTATGGCACTTTGCACAGATGTCCAAAAAGTCTACCTGTTATTTGCCATTAAACCTCTTATTGGGAAAAGCATCGATATTTTTTCCACATTTAAAATACGCTAAAAGATTCAGAAGGTCCATATTTTGAAAATTGTATAAAATGTTGTTTTGTACCTATTGTGTATTGTTTTTAATATGAAAACATATTGCTATTTTTCCCCAATACAAGGTTTAATGTCAAATAACATGTACACCCTTTACACATCTGTGCAAGGTACAATAAAGGAAAAGCTTAAAATGCGTGAAGGGTTTATTTACATAATAAGTAATTTTGTGCACAGGTATCAAAACAATATTATCTAAACAAAAAAAATATATATAATAAAAATTAACCTTTTCAAACTACTTTAAGATTTTGCTTTATGGCACTTTGCACAGATGTCCAAAAAGTCTACCTGTTATTTGCCATTAAACCTCTTATTGGGAAAAGCATCGATATTTTTTCCACATTTAAAATACGCTAAAAGATTCAGAAGGTCCATATTTTGAAAATTGTATAAAATGTTGTTTTGTACCTATTGTGTATTGTTTTTAATATGAAAACATATTGCTATTTTTCCCCAATACAAGGTTTAATGTCAAATAACATGTACACCCTTTACACATCTGTGCAAGGTACAATAAAGGAAAAGCTTAAAGTGCGTGAAGGGTTTAATTACATAATAAGTAAATTTGTGCACAGGTATCAAAACAATATTATCTAAAAAAAATTAATATACAGAGGGTTAAACCTTTTCAAACTACTTTAAGATTTTGCTTTATGACATTTTGCACAGATGTCCAAAAAGTCTACCTGTGATTTGCCATTAAACCTCTTATTGGGAAAAGCATCGATATTTTTTCCACATTTAAAATACGCTAAAAGATTCAGAAGGTCCATATTTTGAAAATTGTATAAAATGTTGTTTTGTACCTATTGTGTATTGTTTTTAATATGAAAACATATTGCTATTTTTCCCCAATACAAGGTTTAATGTCAAATAACATGTACACCCTTTACACATCTGTGCAAGGTACAATAAAGGAAAAGCTTAAAGTGCGTGAAGGGTTTATTTACATAATAAGTAAATTTGTGCACAGGTATCAAAACAATATTATCTAAACAAAAAAATATATATAATAAAAATTAACCTTTTCAAACTACTTTAAGATTTTGCTTTATGGCACTTTGCACAGATGTCCAAAAAGTCTACCTGTTATTTGCCATTAAACCTCTTATTGGGAAAAGCATCGATATTTTTTCCACATTTAAAATACGCTAAAAGATTCAGAAGGTCCATATTTTGAAAATTGTATAAAATGTTGTTTTGTACCTATTGTGTATTGTTTTTAATATGAAAACATATTGCTATTTTTCCCCAATACAAGGTTTAATGTCAAATAACATGTACACCCTTTACACATCTGTGCAAGGTACAATAAAGGAAAAGCTTTAAGTGCGTGAAGGGTTTATTTACATAATAAGTAATTTTGTGCACAGGTATCAAAACAATATTATCTAAACAAAAAAATATATATAATAAAAATTAACCTTTTCAAACTACTTTAAGATTTTGCTTTATGGCACTTTGCACAGATGTCCAAAAAGTCTACCTGTTATTTGCCATTAAACCTCTTATTGGGAAAAGCATCGATATTTTTTCCACATTTAAAATACGCTAAAAGATTCAGAAGGTCCATATTTTGAAAATTGTATAAAATGTTGTTTTGTACCTATTGTGTATTGTTTTTAATATGAAAACATATTGCTATTTTTCCCCAATACAAGGTTTAATGTCAAATAACATGTACACCCTTTACACATCTGTGCAAGGTACAATAAAGGAAAAGCTTAAAGTGCGTGAAGGGTTTAATTACATAATAAGTAAATTTGTGCACAGGTATCAAAACAATATTATCTAAAAAAAATTAATATACAGAGGGTTAAACCTTTTCAAACTACTTTAAGATTTTGCTTTATGACATTTTGCACAGATGTCCAAAAAGTCTACCTGTGATTTGCCATTAAACCTCTTATTGGGAAAAGCATCGATATTTTTTCCACATTTAAAATACGCTAAAAGATTCAGAAGGTCCATATTTTGAAAATTGTATAAAATGTTGTTTTGTACCTATTGTGTATTGTTTTTAATATGAAAACATATTGCTATTTTTCCCCAATACAAGGTTTAATGTCAAATAACATGTACACCCTTTACACATCTGTGCAAGGTACAATAAAGGAAAAGCTTAAAGTGCGTGAAGGGTTTATTTACATAATAAGTAAATTTGTGCACAGGTATCAAAACAATATTATCTAAACAAAAAAATATATATAATAAAAATTAACCTTTTCAAACTACTTTAAGATTTTGCTTTATGACATTTTGCACAGATGTCCAAAAAGTCTACCTGTGATTTGCCATTAAACCTCTTATTGGGAAAAGCATCGATATTTTTTCCACATTTAAAATACGCTAAAAGATTCAGAAGGTCCATATTTTGAAAATTGTATAAAATGTTGTTTTGTACCTATTGTGTATTGTTTTTAATATGAAAACATATTGCTATTTTTCCCCAATACAAGGTTTAATGTCAAATAACATGTACACCCTTTACACATCTGTGCAAGGTACAATAAAGGAAAAGCTTAAAGTGCGTGAAGGGTTTATTTACATAATAAGTAAATTTGTGCACAGGTTGATACCTAAAAAAAAATTAATATACAGAGGGTTAAACCTTTTCAAACTACTTTAAGATTTTGCTTTATGGCATTTTGCACAGATGTCCAAAAAGTCTACCTGTTATTTACCATTAAACGTCTTATTGGGAAAAGCATCGATATTTTCATTTAAAATACGCTAAAAGATTCAGAAGCTCCATATTTTGAAAATTGTATAAAATGTTGTTTTGTTGTTCTCGTGGTTTGCGTTTTTATGGCAGAATTTGTCTTCAGTTTTAGTTTTAAAATTTTGAATATTATTTTTCATCAATTAAAAGAAACAAACAGAATGCATTGTAATAAATGAAACCCTTAGAATCTCCTTTTCTTGTGAGGTCTTGTAGATTGTTGTTTTATTTAATTAAACATTTAAATAAAAATACATTCCCATTTATAATTCTTAAAGAAAAGCTGAATCCACTATTAAAAGGAAACAAAATTCATATTTGAACACAAAATTTATTTTAATAAATTCAGTGTTTATACTAACACGAGTTTTCAATAAAATGTTTTCATATTTTTTTTGTATGCGAATATGAATTCAGTTTTCAAAAATAGTATATTCAGCTTTTATATAAAAAATATGAATGAATTGTCTTCTGATTTAAATGTTTTATTCCGTAAATCCTCTACATACAAAATTTTACAAGAAATAAGTAATTTCAATAATTAATTTAATACAATGCAGTGTGTTTCCTTTAATTGATGATGTATGGGTATGAATGTTGCATTGTGTGGGTAATAAGAAAAATTTTAAGAGTAACAATTAAGGCAAATGCTGCCATACGCATAGACAGAAATGGAAAGCGCAGGAGAAACAAAACAGCAATATATTGAGAATTTCTGATAATATTTTACAAAGCTTGATTTATTTTACATAAAATTAACATTTTTAAACCGTTTTGCTTAAATTTATATAGAAATTAATACGATTGATTCAAGCGTCTTCATAAAAAATGTCAGCGATCTCACCTAAAATATTTTATAAATCCGCAATTATGTCAAACGAAATTGCTAAGTATTCTTCATCCGATTTAGCTTTAAATCAGCTATCACCTCTCTATAATAAAAATTCAAACAAATGCAAGTTAAGCCGTGCTTCTTTATCTGCTTCTTCAAGACAAAAAAATTTCTCGCACCACAAGCAAGCATATGCCGAATAAAAAAGTCAAACTTGAAAGTAATTATTCTAAGTATATAGTTCATTCAAAGAAGCTGTTACCATCAGACCCTATAAACAAAAGAGATGAACAGAGGAAAGTAATTTCGCGAAATTACAGGGAAATAATAAAATCCTCTAAAGAGGAGGAAATAATATTTCATAACAACAGAGAAGTAACCAACATATCCGAGAAAGGTGTTTTATTATATAACACAGCTGCCACACGCCAACATAAACATATTTCAAAAAAAATACCTTCGATTTTGTTTCAGTCGAAAAATCATTTATCTACCAGCACATCCACAGATAAGAAATTAAATTTAAAGCAGAAAGATATAACTTTCAGCCAAAATCAAAATGTTTGTAATATAAATTTGAAAGCTATATCAGAAGTATTTTTTGAACAAGGTACACATATCGATATTGAATCGAACAGCTACTCTAAAGAAACAATTGTATCAAATACTACATACTCTAATGAAAATGCAAGAAAATCGTATTTTAATGATTCAATAGAAGAAGAGTTGAATAAAAAAAGATTAAAACAAAATTAGAAGCGCAAGTGCTCTAAATTCCAAATTTGTTGCAGTAATTTAGTAGTATAGAACTTTAAGTTGGCAATACTGTTTGATATACGCGCCATTTCGACCGCTGTTACTTTTTTTGTTAAGTTTGGTCCGCCATTGACGCCTAAACCTCACCTACAAAGGTTTTACGATAAACATGTTCGTTTCTATAAACAAATGACTTGCACTTTGGAACACAACATTGGTTACGTTATATCTGACATGCGGTCCCTACTCATATTCAATTAAAATTGAAAAATAGTTATCTTTCAGATAAATCCAAATTTATGCTAATAAGCATAATTTGTCTGTTTTATTTAAGTTTAAAGTTCTGTACTTCTAAAACCATTAGTAAGGATAACCCGCAGTTTATATTTAATATTTGTACAAAAAACCCCACTTACATATGTTGAAATATTGAATAAAAAATTCCCCGGTGAATTCTCCCTTTCTTAAAAAGGGGCAGCTCACATATAATATGCGGGCAATTAATAAGTGAAAAGACCCTTTTTGGGAAAAGGAGAAATCTCCCGAACAATTTTTATTCATAACTGGGCTGTATATGTATCAACTTTTATTAGTAATGAATCACTTTAAAATACTCTATACATACATATATGCATTTAATTTTTTAATTGTTTTATTTAAGCATCGCCTTATGGTAAGACCAAAAGATGCCGATGGACTGAGGAAGAAAAACAAGTAATACACAACCTATTACGGATGTCTAAAAGAATTGAAGAAATTACCTAGCCTTGGGGAATGTGTGCAAGCAATAAAAAAATTTCCAGCACTTGGAAGAAGAACTCCTCAACAGGTCAAAACATGGATCGATAACCAAAGAAGATATACATAGAAACGAAAATTATATTTTTAAGTTAATAATTCGTAATTGTAATATCATTTTTTATTTTATTTAAAATTTATTTCAAAATGTGTTGTATGATTACCTTTGAAAAAAACCTGTACATTCATACATATAATAACTTTAAAGTGGTTTCCTGTAGACTAGTTTCTTTTGGGTTATGTAATTGTTTAAGCAAATAAGCGCGTAAGCAATTTCCGGTATTCGAGTTAATTTTTTAATTGGTTGTGGATACAAAATGTTATATAAATATTAATCGCTAAATAAAACACAAAGGAATTCATATTTGAAAATATTAGCATATGATTTCGTTTGAAAAATCATTTCTATTGTATTATAAAAAAGCAGATCTTCCGTTAACTGTGAATAAATCAAAACTTGTTAATAAATTTAAGTTTCATACTATTTTGGTAGGAATAATCATGATGAAATAAACAGGGCTACAACGGCAAAAAAAGGGATTTTTATAAACAAAACGGTGAAACTTGTTTTAATTGAAACTAATCTAAATATGGTAATATTGAATTAGATCTTGCTGCTGATCTAATGCGGCATCAAAGAGCCAAAAGAACTTATAAAAATTTTAATAAAAACAATAAACACAAATTAAACAAACAGAAACTTGGATATTTTGTAAATATAAATAAACTAGAGATGTGATCGTGAGTGACTTTTTACTTTGCGCTCATACAGGCTCACGATAATAAATTTTACTCATGCGAGACCTTATATTTTTGACTCACGTACATGCAAGGTCACGCGAGTGGAAGCAAAGTTACAACACAAAACGTGATCCGTTGTGCTAGTCTGATAAATAAATTGTTACAATAATAATTTATTTATAAAAATAATTTTAAGTCATTAAACAAGTTTCTAACACTCGATTCACACAACGAATTTTATGACGTCTTTTTTGGTTTTAGCAAACGGCGTAGAGAAGAGAGGGGGGTAGAAAAAATGACACTATTTATGTTTTTCATGGGTTTTTCATATATCTCTTTTCACTAATGTCTCTTTTCTCTTGAAAGTTTCTGTTATGTTCTACATAGGTATGATAGAATTTTATATAGTTATATAGAATATAGTTACTTTTTATGTTTGAAATAAACAAAATTAAATATTAAAAGAATTTAAAAAAATCAATAACTGACTTTTATTTCTGTTCAAAAAATAAGAAAGCATGTAACACTTACTCCTGGAAAATAACAGCTATTTCTGCAAAAGAAAGAAATTAAGAAATACCAATTATTTCTGCAAAATGGCATAACTGTTACGATCCATGATGTTATCATGTATGTGATACAACCTGCATTTTCGTTTTGAAGTTAATACTAGCAACTACTGTTTGTTTGTTTGAAAAATTGACCAACCTAAATTTCTATGTTTATTTTTTTACACACAGCTCTTATGGGAATGTGAAATTTAGGCAGAAGTTAGTACCAGCATTATAGGCTAAGAACTATGCTAAATTAGCTTGTATGTATATCTCTGTTTTCAGCAGTTTTCACTTGATTATTGTTGATTACATATCATCAATACACCGTGTCATTCCTCAGAAAGCTGACTAATAATTTTCTTATGGGCTTTGATATGTTTGTACTTTTATGGCCTTATTCGCAAACGATTAATAAAGTTATAGTGGGTTTTGGATTTTTATATGGGAAAACCGGGTTTCATGCACACACTAACTTTATTAGTCGTTTGTGAATAAAGCCATTAGTATACATACATATTTAGGTCATATTTATATTAAGTCATATTGATATCACCTTAACTAAAATTTGATTGTTTAAAATCGACAATTATTAAAACTTTTCAAATAAATTTATTTATATTTTTATCTTTTTTTTTAACTTGAGGGTGTGTTGTTATAACAACACCAATTAAAGATACTGATTATTAGTTTTTTCCAGCATGATCTTTTCAAATATCTATAAAATTATGATATATATAAATAAAATATATTTTTTTAAACAAAAATAATTTAATTGCTACTAATTTAATTAAACTGTGTTTCTTTTAAATGTACAAACACATTATTGACAGACTGTATATCGAAGTACATGGGATGATAAAAAAACAAGGCGACGGCGGCAAAAATCAATGAAAAAAGTTAACATGTGGCAACTTGAAATTTGTATGAATTACAGAATATATTAGGGTCCTAACCCCAAACAATAGGGAATATACAAGTATGACCCTAGACTATCAGGAATATACATAAATGGCTGTTCATCCGATTTGAACGAGAATTTTATACTAAGACCAACTTTTATCCGAGTTTTATGACCATATTTTTAAAAATGCATGGTAAAAAATGATACATTTTGATGACCCTAAAGTACCATCAATACAAACATATATATATATATATATATATATATATATATATATATATATATATATATATGTGTGTGTGTGTGTGATTTTAATTTTGCAAAAAAAACTTAAATCTAAAGCCGCCACCAACTTGTCTCCTTCTTCATCCAGCAAACACTCCTTGATCAATTTATTGGCCCCTTCTTTTGTGTAGTTAAGAGTCGCCAACAACTTGTCTCCTTCTTCATCCACAATAAACTCGCTAATCATTTCATAGAACTTTTTTCCTTTTTGAAGTTGCCATTATAAAAATATGACATTTGGTTGTTGGGGATCTTAACATCATCATCGTAATTGATATTAAAAATATCACTTATTGATATATTAGCAGGCACGTCGTCGTCAGTAAAGTCTATTGACAATGGGCTTACGGACATATCTTCCCTGTTGCCGGAGTATAACCTCACAAACTCAACAAGTGAAATTTGTGAGTTATGAAAAGGAGGCTGCTAGATTTACTCATTTTAGTCCACTAGTTTTTATTTTCACTTTAATGTTTTTCTTTTTTTTAAGTTTACAAATTTTTTTTTTATATTAAAAGAGTTTTACTTATTTTCACACTTGTTTGAATAATGAGAAAAAAATTCAACACGCTTTGCGCTTTATATACTATAAATACGCCTATCTCTGGGAAAACAAATTCTCTAGCCTCTGCTTCTGTTGACAGTCAATCAGTCTGTCGCTCTGCCTACGCATTTCCTAACCAATACACACTTACAACAACAACATATTACAAATTTTAAAATTCAATGCCATGATTATAACTAAAAAAACTTCAACGAAAGCCATACAACTCATTCTAACAAACAGCCAATCATCAACATACATTCATAAGTTCATTGCTCACCCTAAATTTAGTTATATTTTATTAAGACTGTTCTTGCACTTGGGAAATAATCCAAACATTCAACTAAAAATCAGATCTTCACCTTATCACTCTTTTCATTTCAAACTATAAATTACCAAATATAAATAAAAAATCATAACTAGTTCATTAACCCAATTCTCCACAATTTTTCTTTTTGCGTACGCGGCATTTTATCTACGTACATCCATATTCAAAACATAATTACATACGTACATATGTATGTATATAGCATCAGTGTGGCAAACCTAAATATTTGTTTATTCTTAAATGCTTCCATACCCACAATATCATCATTTTTAAAAACAAAAATCCATAACAAGTTCATTTATACATTTTCTAAAATTATACTTATACCATGCTGCTTCCAAAATACACAATTTCTCATATACACTTGTAATACAATTGATTTTCATACAGGCTCTAAATAAAACTGACCTTTACACTCTTAAAATAAAATTATTTACTACATTCCCATATCCCTACATATGTACCTGCAACCTATACAACATTAATAAAACTAACATTTCACAACTTCACACTCAACATCACTTCAACCTAAAACATACGCCGCACACACCGACTAATCCACATTTAAATACTATCCATAAACAGGAATTCTAAACTAGCGATGCAACAACACCCACATCATTTCACCCTCACCTCAATCACCAAGCACCAATCAACATATCCCTTTAACATATCCAAAATATTTGCATCACAATAATCACGCATCAATAATTCTACTTTTCTAACACTCTCAATTTTATCACATACTTTTCACTCACGATCACATCTACTAAATATATTATACACTTTTCTTTCTATAACCTTCAAACAAGTTCATTGATCCACATACAAAACCATGAATTACATACTACATTGACACATTCACGATCCCACCCTCATTCAATTTTATGACTTTCTTAACAAAACCATTAATTACACATAAAATACACATAATAAATTTTTAGTATCCCCCTAACTGACATTTTGTTAACACAAATTATGATTTATGGCTTTTGGGTGACCTTTTAATGGCTTTTAGACAGCTTAATGGCTTTTTCCATACAAATTTTATTGCTTTTGGTTGACCTGAATTAGAATATATATTTTAATATTTAGGATTAAAAACAACTGATAAGAATATATGTACTTATTTAATGATCTTTAAAAAAATGTGTTTGAATTTCACAACAACAGCTAACGTTAAAATTTAATATACATATAACATTCAAAAAATAAATTTTTATCATTCTTGAAAAGGAAATTAAAGCTAATTAACTTTATTCAACAACAAAAAAATATATATAAAAATGGCCGGTTTTATTTTCACATTCTGCGTAAAAGTCTACAATTTAAATTCATTTCTAAAACGTCATGTCAGATTACATCACGATTGTCCTTTATCATCATCATTACAATGTGCAACATGTGACATCCAATTTACGAACCGTAAAGAGTTCGTAACACATTCTCATTTAATAGAACACGTTGAAAATGTAAATGAGGTTTATGTGTATTGTAGTGCATGTAAAAAAGAAATTAAAAAAACGTGGCAATATCATTTGCGAAGAAATGCACTTAAAATTAATAGTGCTGAGCTAATGAATAATGACAATATGAAACGGATACGTTCATCTTTTAAAAATCGATTAGCAACATATTTATTTGAAAATAATAACAAAGCTAATATAATACTAGAGATCTTATTAAATGAAGTAAAAGGAAAAGTTTTGAAATTGATAATAGATTCACTACAAAATCATCTAAACATTAATTATAATTGCGAACTCTTTTGCAAGTATGTTTTAATAAAAGAAGAAGATAATTCATGTACAGTCGATATTAAGTCCCATCAAACTAAAATGAGCATTTTAAGTTGAACGCAAACAACAGATGATATTGAATAAGAATAAGAATTATTCAAATCATTGTGAAATTTTAGTTAAAAAGATAAGTGAGTTCCAAGAGCGTGATAGTGGATTGACGTTGATAGAAATCAGTCATCTTGAAATCAATATTAATCAATATAAATGCATAAAAGGTTCACAATATATATGTTGACCACCTGCCATACTAAGGAAACAAGCATGCATCAACGTAAAACATAACGATGAATATTGTTTTAAGTGGGCAATAATTTCTGCTCTATATCCAGTCATAGACAGTATTCAGCGAGATGTTCATCATATAATATTAATAACATACAAGATGAAATTATAGTGCTGGAAAATAACAGCGTTTTAAATTTCAAAGTTTGAGTTGAATTATCTGAATATCAGCATAAATGCGTTTGGTAGGAAGGGGAAAACATAGTGGGTCGATATTATTTCACCCAAGAAGAAAAATCAATTCACATAAACTTGCTCTTACTAGAAGAAGGAGAACGGTTTCAATATATGTGGATTAAAAGTATTTCAAGGTAAGTTACAGCATTTATTGTGATAGCGATATAAATTAAAAAAATAATTCTAGTACTGATAAATAAAAATATATTATTTTTTCCTTACAGATTAATAAAGAATAAAGTAAATAAACACCCACGAAAACTCTATGTATGTTACACCTGCTTAATCCACTTCCTTAGCGAGGAAAAGTTAGAAAAACATAAAACAGAGTGGAATAAAATGGTGACGAAAATTACTATCAAATGAATGATGATGTTGATATAAGATCAATAACTACTACTACTACATCAATATCGTTCTTTGAAAAAGAGGAGGAAAACTATGAAAAAGAGGATTTAAATGATGAAACTCAGAATAATAACTACTGATTCACCCAATAATAATAAAAATAATAATAACAATAATAATAATATACTTTTATTTGTTTAAAATTTAATTGTAAAACAAAATTTTGAATAAGAATTATATAAATGTACTTTACATTTTTTACTAAAATTTAAATGTGTTTATTTCAGTGACGAGGATAAATATTTTTTAATTACACTCATGTATATAAGATTCGGCATATGCGAATATTGTTTTAATATGAAGCATTATAAAAATTGATAAGAATATATTTAATGCTCTTTAAAAAAATGTGTTCACAACCTTAGTCAAATTCCCATTCAGGGCTGGAAAACTCATATTAAATGCTCATAAAATATATGAAGCAAGAAAAATTTTTTACGATCTCGTTTCCCAGCCAGGCATGAGCAGACTTTTGTACATACACAAACATACTACTTACCTGTCACGTATTTGTATTTTCCCTTGTATAAAATAAAAGAAAAGATAATTATTGTTGAGTAAGCAAAAAAAACTTTATTAAAATAAAGAATGAGTGACTTAGATTTTCAATCGTAGATAAGCACTTGAAAAACATACATCAAAACATTGTTTTAATTAAGCATAGTAGGCTTTGAAACTTTTTCAAAAATCCCAACGAACAAATTATAATCGATATTAATCTATTTTATTTTCTTTACAACCTTTATACAATTAGACGCCCTTTGGGTGACAATAAAAAGGTATAATAAGGTAAAACGGAAAATAAAATCTTAATGAAGTATTTTTTAATTTATTTATTTGTTTGTTGGGATTTTTGAATAAGTTTAAAAGCCTGCTATGCAAGCTCAACATTTCTTAAATTTTGATTACAACAAAAATATCATGTCAGTAGTTTGATGAACAAAAATCATTTAAAATAAATTTTATAAATAACCCAATTTTCTCGTTTTTGCCTCTTTTCGACAAAGCAAACTACTTGAAAAAATTTTGTTGAATTATCTGTTAAACTTCCTTTGGTGTTTAGATGGAGAAAGTTCAGTTTAAGAAATTTTTAAATTTACAACAACAAACACACAGCTACAGCAAATTTCAGGTATACTACGGACAAAACAAAGCTTTTTTGCGAGTACAAGTAAATATGTTCTCTACGTCATTCTCCTCTCCCTTCTCACAGTAAGGTCATGACTTTGCATAGTAAACTTTTCCTGTCTAAAGGCGATCTTTCAAAGCTGTTAGGTCATATTTTATGTATGCAAATAACAAGCATGTAGCTTGTTTTGCGAAATATAACTATTGTCCTTCTAGGTTGCTTATTCGATACGCAGTGCCCTAATGATACATTATTAGCTCAATACTATGAAGGGATCAAAACAATAAAAATGTTAACAATATAGTAATATATTATACATATGTATATATGCATATTAAATAAATTTTTTTTCAGGTATCATGATAGCAAAATGGTTAACTATGATACACAAAATGGGTTTTTTGTAAAATTAAATATACACAAAGATACGACAGTACTAAATGCCAACACCTTTAAAAATGATGAAATCCTTAGTAAAGGAAACAAAACTGTACACCCTTTTGGATTTTCAATGCCAACATCTGTAA
Organism: Gymnocheta viridis; assembly: GCA_956483585.1. Taxonomy (NCBI): domain Eukaryota; kingdom Metazoa; phylum Arthropoda; class Insecta; order Diptera; family Tachinidae; genus Gymnocheta; species Gymnocheta viridis. The sequence goes on from CATQFJ010000110.1 coordinate 16,194, forward strand.
GCACTTTGACCATTCAAAAAGTACGATTTCATCACGCTGGAAATTACACATGCGCTCCTTCAAATGCCAGGTCAGCAAGCACATCAGTTCACGTCCTTCAAGGTATGTTTTAGCAAAGTTTTTTTTAAATTATAATTAAAAGTTTATGAGTAATAACTTAAATTTCCATTTGATGGATATAAAGTTCATAAACAGTATTATTTCACGATACCATTTTATTATAATATTCTTTCTGTCTTGGTTCTATTAACACATTTATATGGCTTTTAACTTAATCCCCAATGCTAATACCTTTTGAGGCATTGAATATAAGCGACTCACGTTGGGTTAAAATTGCTAATAACGCCTCTTAATTCAGGCGTTAGAGATAGCACATATTTTTCCGTTTCGTAGTATGAAAAAAAAACAATTTTTTTTAAACCGTTTGTCTGTATGAATATTTCAATTGCTTTGCAAACGCTATTTTTAAAGATAAATAAATGAAATTTGACGCATATGATTTCTTTAGGTTAGCAACTCAACACAATAAAATTCTACGGAATCGGTAAATGATTTCGTATAGCCCATATACAAAATTTACCCGGAAATAGGCCATACTAATCTTTATTTGTTAAAAAAAATTTATTAATATACATATATAATAAATTTACATTTTATTTTTAATATTATTAATCTTCATAATCACTGTCACTAAACTAAATATCATCGGAATTATTTTCTTCAGAAATTTTAGGTAATATTAGAAGGTCCAATACCTGCTGTGGTAACACGCTACTTTTCTTTTTGTAATGTTTGATCATATTACTAATAATAGGATCAGAGCTTATTAAAAATCTATTGAAAATATCTTTATTTGTCCAGAAGCCCTCAAGTTAATTTGGGTTGCATGAGCTAAAATAGGCAAAGAATTTGATTCTTCTAAAATTTTAGTTTTTTTTTGGCAAAGTTTTTTTGCTGCATTCTGCAAATGAAAGGTGTTATTTGTATTTGTAAAAATCGTTGTCTTTTTTGCAACTATTAAACCATCGACTTTTAAAATCATTGCAAAAATATAAAACCTGTTTCTGAAATGTTTCATATCGCGAATATTGTACGTTTTAGCTTTTATGTCAACAGCAGATCTGATTTACAAACGTCAAAAGCAGCATACCTGAGCATGCACATTAGGGTGGTTTTATCTCATATGGTAAAAAAAATGTTAGAATTTTTTTGGGGGCACCCCCCTAAAATGTTTCCTTCTGTCAGATTTAAGGATTGTCAAAGTTTGAGCACGATTGAAAGACGTTAACACGTGCAACTGGGGCCTCAAAGTTTTGAAAATCTCAATTTTTTGGCAGTTTGGCAACTTTGCCGACCCATATTTCTAGAACGCTTTAATATATTTGCCCGCGTTATACATCAAATTGAAGGCGATACTGTTTATAATATTTTATATGCACTAAAAAAAACGTAAGTAGTACTGAATTCGAGATAATGATGCAAATGTAGGGACAAAACATGATTAGATACCCCCTTAGAGCGAAGATGGAACCTATTGTGAAAAAACTTATTTTTGTTCCTACATTATCAATTTTTGGAATGAAAACAATTATGTATTTAAAAAATCAAGTATAATAAATATCTTTTTCATTTTATTCTTATTTAAATTTATTCAAGAGACTGACATAATGTGGTTTTGGAGCTATCTGGATACAGCTGACGGCATCTGCTGACTACTTGTAGAACGTATTGTTTTTGTTGCTCGTCCTTTGTAAGTAATTGGCTGTAATCCGTGATGAGCTTAACTCCTCGTTCACAACTTTCAAGTTGTTTACTATCCTTTGCCCCTCCTGGTAGTTGATGTTCTGCGGCCAAGTTGCAGGATCTTTTTCCAGAAATTCGGTGTTAATGTTTAATTTCTTGAACAACAGGTAAGTCTCACTTGTTATTAGGGCTGGGAGGCCTTTTTCTAGGAATTTCGGTAGTTGTTCTTTTTTTAGTTTGGGTCGCATATTTCTGGAGCACTTCTCATTTTCTTCTGATTGATTTGTTAAGATTTTTTTCGTCATTTGGCTTTTTACGGTGTTTTGCACTGTCGGGTCAAACAATGCCAGCGCAACAAGTTCAGGACTAAGATACCACAGGTGATTTATCATTTTCATGATATTTTTTTGTCAATGCTTTTGTACTTCAATAGATTTTCAATGAGGTCTAGGTCTTGTTTTGGTGCTAAACTTGCTCTGGGGGCGTTGAACCAGGCTTTACAGTAGACTCGAACGATGAAAACACAAAGTGCTTCTAGGGCCTCTTGTTCTTGGGAAGTCATCTTAAACTGGTCACGGAAGAGTTGTATTTTCAGACAGTAAATAGCTTTTGCCATCCACCGGGCATGGTGTACTGGACCAGGAGACCTGAAGCGCACATCTTTTCCGTCAAGATGGCCAAGATATATCAATGCCAACTGCAACAGCTCTTTGTAGTCGTCTCTTGGCTGGCATTCCATTAGTTTTATTTGCAGTTCTTCTTTGATATTCTCCACTTCTTTTTTGGGCAGTAGTTTCAAAACATTCTCGCCTACATCGAACTTGGATTTATCAGTCGCCGACCATTCTTTTTGTAATCTCTTGAATATGTCTGGTTGAGGTCCCGATGTGCTTCCAAAGTTGTACAAGTTTCCTTTAGTCTATTACAAAAACGCCAAGATTTTTAACTTAAACGTTTAACACAAACAGGGGGTAACTAAAACAAAGAGTTCGTGTTAGTAGGTACCGACCTAATTAAAATAAAAATTTCTTTTGTAGTTAATATTTAGTGGGTTTTTTAAACTCGATCACACGAACGTAGAACAAAATATGACTTTCACTGTTCAGCGAATAATTTTCAACTGACCAAGAAACAAAATCAAACATATTTAAATGAATATTTAAATAATAAGCAATAATAATACAAATAACGCATCTTCGTTCTCAGGGGTACCTAGTCACGTTTTTAGGGACATTGGCATCATTATCTCGAATTCAGTACTACTTACGTATTTTTTTAGTGCATATAAACATTATAAACAGTATCGCCTTCAATTTGATGTATAACGCGGGCAAATATATTAAAGCGTTCTAGAGATATGGGTCGGCAAAGTTGCCAAACTGCCAAAAAATTGAGATTTTCAAAACTTTAAGGCCCCAGTTGCACGTGTTAACATCTTTCAATCGTGCTCAAACTTTGGCAATCCTAAAATCTGACAGAAAGAAACATTTTAGGAGGGTGCCCCAAACAAAAATCCGACATCGATTTTGCGATCGTTATATACGTATCGCAAATTCATTTTATATTTAAAAAAAAAATTATAATTATGTTAGCACTATTAAGTAATAGATGCTTTGGAGTTTTTGTATTAGATCTGGTCATTAGTGGTATCAGGTTCGATCAGGTATTGTATTAGGTATGGTATCAGGTATTGGATCAGCTATGGTATCAGGTTCGATCAGGTATGGTATCAGGTATTGTATCAGGTATTGGATTAGGTATTGGATCAGGTCTGATCAGGTATTGTATCAGGTCCGATCAGATATGGTATCAGGTATTGTATCCCCATACGTTTTGTATGGGGAATAGAATGTCGTTAGCATAAAAATGCTAATACGTATCTACCTGTTTTCTTGGAATTTCCGTATTATTTCTTTTATTTTGTTAGAAATAGACAAAAGGTTCAACAATTTTATGATAACCAGTGTCACCCCTACAGCAGCGCTGCTAGTTTCATACAACAATTGTTGGAAAAAATTTACACATATTTGTTACGCTATTTTAAATGCTTTTATTCATTCATTGTTGAGCAAGTGACGAAAACACATGCGGTGAACTGTAGTCGTTTATTTCAGAAATTTCTTCAGCATTGTTGTTGATTGAAGCATAGTAAACACACGCTTTTCAATTACAACTGAACACAGAAAAGGAAGTAAAAAAATATTGAAATTTTTAAAACTTGAAGAGAATTTCGGCCGTATAATGTATATTTTTTTTTCTTCCTTAGAATTTGTATTACATTTATTTAATGAGTTGGTTATATCTGACAAAAATTCTAAATCTAAACATTTTTTCTTTTCTTATTTTAAGTGTTTGACTTTATGTTTGCTGAGTAATTCTCTCTTTTGAATGTTACGTCATTGTTTGTTGAAAAAAGTGGTTGTATATATATATATATATATATATATATAGGTAGAAAGAAGGTGTATTTAAATAGGTGACCCCATGCGGAGTTGTTCTACAATAATACAACAAACACATTCATATTTTGTTTGTGTAATATACAATTTGCTGTCACAAACATATGGTGGTATATAGGGTTTTTATGCCTAAGATCAGTGCTACCAATACCAAGAAATTTGTGCAACCAAACTTCTTAAAAAAGTAACCAAAAAAAAAGATTGATGCAAGTTTTTGACTTCGTATTTAAATGTTTTTTATCTTTAAGCTTTATATACGAGTAAATGCGAAATTCAGGTTTTTGGCATAAACTTTATTGAAACTTAAATAATATTTAAGTGACCAACCTTATGCATTTAAACTCTATTTAAGTTATGCCCACTAATGTTGATTTTTCAATGGTCGCAATTTTTTTATTACTAATTATTATTTATAAGTAATAAAAAAATTGCGACCATTGAAAAATAAAAATTTTTTGGCGTGAAATTTGGATTTCTTTTATTAATAATATATTTTTTTATATAATTTTTAATTCTTTTAAACTTTTAAAACATTGCAGTAATCTATCATGTATGTTATTTTTAGCCTGAAGATAAATCCACATTATAATTTTTTTTAATTTTCTTCAACAGATGTTTTTCCAAAAAAAATATAGGTAACTTCATCAAGATGACATATTTTAATCGTAATTAAATAAAAGCAATCATTTAACACTGAAAAATTGAAACTGTATTTAACTTCAATTTAAATGAAAATTAACTAAATGCATATTTAAATATGAAGTCAAAAACTGGCCATCAGTCTGTAAAAATTGTAGTAAGCCAGAGTACTGTAAATAAAAAACTAATAAACGTATAATTTTTTAATTTGTATTATTTCAACAAAATCATATCACAACACTTTATACTTTACGATAGCAAAATAAGAGATATTATATAAAAGGATAAAAAATTGTAATATTGGCCCGAGAAAAATGGTCAATACATATATGGGATCTTGCCTTAAAATCCTTTTGGCATATTGTCATCCAGTTTTTAATTTTATATATCCTTCTTAGGGACACTAAAAAATACTCAATTTTTCTTTTTGCATACAAAGCAGTAACGCATTTTTAAAACGTCACAACAAAAAAAAATTACTTAAAGTTAACACAAACTCAGAATTTGAACTTTGGTTACTAAATATGCATTAACACAAAGCTTTATTAAGTTTTAACATTTAATAAAAATTAACTGAAATATATTTTCAGTTTAGGTTCTTAACTGGAGAAAAGCTTGACATATAAAAATTATTTCTTGTTCATATTAAAAATACTTATTTATTAGATTTTTCGTCTAACAACGACATATTTTTATAACAGAAATCACGCTCAGATGTAATTTGCATTTCCCATAAAATAAATATCTTCTGTGATTCACAATAGTTGATAACAGTAAGTTAAAACACTTTCTATATTGTTAACGAAGATTTTTAGCTTCCACTTTGAAATGAAGTTTAAACTAACTGAAAAATAGTTAACTTTCAATTAAAATAAAAATAACTGACATTTCTGTTAATGGGAGCACTTGCACTTTTCACTTTTAAATAGTTTAAATACGAAATTAAGTTTTGCAGTACAAACTTAAATGAAACTTAAATAATATTTAAATGACCACCAACCTTGCTGATTTAAGTTCTATTTAAGTGTGCACACATCATACACAAACATATGGTTTTGCTTGTTGTTGTTTCGCGCAACAAAGTAAACAAAAAATTTGCGGCCATTGAAAAAATCAACATCTTTTGGCGTGCAATTTGGACTTCATTTATAAATTGTTTTAAACTTTTAAAACATAGCAGTAACATTCAGCCTGAAAAAGAATCCACATTAGAAAGTTTTCTTTAATTTTGTTCAACAGCTGTTTTTCCCAAAAAAAAAAATTGAGAGAGTTTCATGATGCTGCCACATTTTTATCGTAATTAAGTACAAACAATAATTTAACACTAAAACTGAAACTGTATTTAAATGCAACTTAAATTTAAATGAAAATAAACTAAATGCGTATTTAAATATGAAGTCATAAATTGGCCATTTTACGTTTAAATTTTTTATATTTGCGTCGCTTTGTACAAACAATGACGTAATACAACAAAAACATTTATATTTTCTAACTGGCAAACAAATTCCATTCATAAAGATAATGTTTGTTTTTTTCAATATTGAATTTGACAATCAGGAATTACATCATAAGCGATCAGCTTCTTCAACCGACTTACCTTATTAATTGGATCATGGCCAGCACTGCCGCTTTGGTTACTTTTCACCAAAATTGGTTACTTTTTATATGTGTTTGTGTATTTTTTTATATCTTAATTACTTTTTCCAACCAAAAATTTCGAATGTGTTTTTATTATATGTATATGTATGCTAAATTTGCACGCTTCTATGTGCGTTACAAAGACATAAATTCACTAACATAAACTTTAACGTAATGTTAATGTTAAGTGTAGACTACTATTTCTATGTTTTAGCAGCATTGTTAAAAGTATCTGTTTGAACAACACTTTTATAAAATATTTTTTTTAATAAATAAAAGCTTTAAATTTATTGCTAATAATAAGAATTTATTTAATATACAACGGATTTAAATTATTTTTTTTTATTTAAAAAAAATGTATTTCAAATAAATCAAAACTATTATGAACCTTTATCAGGCATGTTCGGTATTCCAATCAGGATATTTTAATTTTGAATGAAATACAGAAAAGTTCTGAGTATATAATAAAGATACGTTTAAGCTTTTTGTTGTTATTTAATATGTGTGTAAGAAAGCTACATTTTTGTTTAATTGGTTTATTATTATTCAACTATGAAGTAAAAATTTTTTTTATAATATATGTCAAATATATTTGAAAAAATAAACTTACAATAAATTTTTTTTACTAATCCATAAAGAATTTTAGTTTTGGTAATTTTTTTCTTATTTGGTTACTTTTTCATGAAATTTTGTTGCACTGATCATGGTACAAACATAAAAAATTTTTGATAGTAACTTGTATAAAAGCAAAGCAAAAAATTGTCAGGTGTTGAATACACCTTGGGTAGAAACATGTATTGATGCAGAAATTTCATTCTGTAGAGTATCGTCAGCTACTTAGTTTACATTTGTGATTCGAAGTGATAAGACGTTGCTGTTTATTTTGTGGAAATAAAAAATATATTAAAAGTGAAATGGCAGATGGTGAATGGCTTACTCCACGACAACTGAACGCACTTTCGTACGAAGAACAACAAGCATATATTCGTCGAACACTTGAAGAGAGCCAAGAAGAAATAAGTGACGTGAGGCTGAATCGTCAATGTTTGGGTTCTATAATCACGTTGTGCTCGTACGTGCCCAAGAAAAACAAGGCAGTTGTAATGATGTCCACTACTCATTATACAACAGAAACGGCCGGTCCTAAGAAGAAGCTATTGCTTATATTGGACTACAACAAAACCAAAGCAGGCGTTGATAACATGTGCAAGTGCTTGTCCGAATTTAGTACGAAGCGGCGCACAAATAGATGTCTTTTGGCTTTCTTTTACAATATTGTGGACGTTGCTGCGTTTGCTGCATAGGTAATGTGCATTGACAACAAGACTCACCTGAATGCATCTACAAGCCGCTGTAGGATGTTTCTCCATCAGCTAAGCGAGCAACTATGCAAGCCAGAAATGGAGAGAAGGGCGACTAACACCAGAATATCCAGAGTTTTTTCAACGCGATACGCCATCGAAGCCATGAGTTGTGGATGCTGAGGCACATGAGGAGGAGAAACCTGATAGTACGGGGCGCCTAAAAGTAAAGAGGAATTGCTACATCTGCTCGAAACGACGCCCTATTCGTAAAGCATGCACATTATGCAACAAACCAATGTGCGCAGAGCATTTAAATTACTTCCCGCAATGCGATAGATGTATTTGAGTTTCAATAATCTTAAGTACAAATAAGTATGTAATAATTATATAAAAATTATACAATAATAATAAAATAATTACAAAACTTAGCTCAAAATAAACTATATTTTTCAATTATATTATCATATTTGCATGCGTTTTACTATACATACCCAGGTATGTATTCTGTTGACGTAAGGGTGCAACTTTGTAAATGGGCTTGACCTTCCAAGCGGAAGATCCAATCCTAACCAAAGTTGAAACTATAGCATAAAACAGTTTTGGGTAGGATATTTCAAGTCGATCCGATTATCCAGTTCAGAGCTACAATGTTTTGAAAACGCAAAAAATACCCAGGTATGTTGCCGTTGACATAGAGGTTAATTAATACATTCTCCAAAAACTTTATTTATCATTCTTATAGAGTTTGCTTTTTTTATTATATTATAAAGCTCTCTTCGGGAAATGTAAATTCTAGAATTTGTTCCTAAAAGAAGTTTAAAGTGATGGTATTTCATTCTGTACAAAGTAACGGGTAGTCAGGTTTAGACAATAACACTGCAGTTAAAAAAACAGTCGTAATTCAAATAAAAAAATAAAGTTAAAACAACAATTTGCAACTGTGTTAAAGTATTTAAAATTATACCTACCCAACAATTTAAAATGGAAGAACGATCTCCAATACTTATTAAAAGACTAGATATTTTAACATGTAAGCACTTTTGCAAATTCAAGCACGTGGTCGCTGTTACCTCAAAAGACCAAGACGAAGTTGTGGCATTTTTGTACTATTTTTGGCACTATGAGTGAACAAAATCGTATAAATATATAAAAATATTTATTGGAATGTAATTTTGCGTACTTATTGATGCGTTGAATCCAATCAAAAATACTTCGAACCATATGCAGTTGAACTTCTATAACTTGAAGTTTATAAAAATTTAAACAAATTTTATGTAAATTTTAGCCGTAATCCAATCGAGGGCGTCAGTCTTTGTTTACAATTGCTATGGAGATTTTTCATACAGATTCCTTGAACAATCTAGTAGATTCTCGTTGCTGTTTCTAGAACTTTTTTGAATGTTCTGTTTCCGTTAGTTTGAATTTGAGTGCTCAAATTTGCATACACGGTTGATTAAACTGTGCTTAATCATAGCTGTATTTTGATCTTCGTTAAATTTAAATCTACATTTAAATATTGTAAAAATATATTAAACAAAGGTAAAAATTGATGGTTTAATGATTAAGAAGAATGCTGAAGTCTTGTCATGAATTCTAGACTTTTTAATTTTTTGGATAACTGCAACTTCCATAATTTCTTTAATTTTTCATAAGTTTTGCTATTTTCTGTTTCATATTCTATTGAAATGTTTTGGGATTTATTTGCTTTTTTAATTTGTACAATTTCTAAAATTTTGAGATTTTAAAATTGTTAAACCTCTAACGCCCACCTCAAGAAAAAATTGGAAAATATTATGCGAATAATTTTTTAAGGGTATTTTTGGGACTCTGATTAAAAAAAATGTTTGTAAGCCCGTACAATAAGTCGTTTACCTTCCAGGTGAAGAAATATTAATCAATGCCTTCATACACCCTGGGGCATTTAGTAATAAGAATATATTTAGCAACAAAAACTAAACTTCCAAATGATAAAAGTCTAGCATATATGTAAAAAAAATTAGCGAGTTAGGTTAGGTATTATATAGACTGGGGAAACCAAATTGAAGTCGTCTGAGCTAGCAAACAAATCCAGTGTTTTTGATTTATTTGCTCCAAAGCAAGGACGAATAAAATCCCAATAAGAAATAAAACAAAACGAACAATTGATTAGGATTTTGAATCATAGGAAATTTTATTCAGGAGTGGATGTATTCCGTCTTAAATTACCTTCTATAGTGGTTGCCAAAAACTAAGTGACCAAGGTTTTTTAGTAGTACAAAAAAAGGGAAACAGCATTTGACAATTATAATTTTGTGACCATATAAGTTAGGCATTATGTACAAGTGGGATAGAATGATTATTATAATATTTACCTCATATATATAATGAAGGGAATGTATCCTACTCATGGTATCTTTAAAGCCAAAAGATGCACTCATGCTTTTGGTGTTAACATTACCACCCACCTTGCAGGACTAGTGCAAGACAAACGTAGTTATAACTATGATCCTTAAAAAATTCGGTCCCCCAAATACTTAAATGCTAAAGTAAACTTCATATTAGATACTGTGTTAATTATTTTCTTCGATCTTAGAATTTGTAAATATTTGTTAATAAAGAAAAAGGATTTTGAGTTCATTAATTTTAATTACAAATCAAAAATTAGTTAAAGAAATACTCAGAATTCAAAAAAAATCTATCTTACTTATAATTACGATTGGCATTCGTTTTGAAATTTGCTTGTTATACTGTCATAAGTGCATTTCATTAATATTTTTTTTTTATAAAGTACATGGACCATAAATGGTCCACCCGAATAGAGTACTTTGAGTTGTTGGAAAGCCAACTCTGGAAATGACTCCTTGACACATAATTTTTGGATATAGATCTACTCCTATTAAATATCTATAGGAGATGATTCATAAAATTTAGAATCTGCTAAGAATAAATCTTTAAAGTGCTTTTTATATGATTCTGGAAGTGATTGGATCGGAGTGCGAATCGTAATGCGATTATCTACTCTGAAAGTACCCTCTACCTTAGAAGAGGAATCAAATCTCGATTTAAAAAGGATTGGGCATATGGTTTCCTCTCGCAGAGTGAATGCCGTTAAGTTCAACTTGTCTACGAGCGCTTTCGAAACGCGGCTTACTGGAGATCCGGAATCCAACAGACACCGTGCGTGCGAAGTTGTAGACCCAATCTTGACGAGGAATGTTGGGAGCAATACCAGGGTGTTCTGTTGTATGATTGCAGTGAGGGAGGTAGATGTTGAACTGGACGTGGAGGACTTTTCCTTTTTAGGATTTGATGCAGAAAGCTCTCGCTTCCTAGACGAGGTTGAAGGTTTTGGTTGAGGTGAGGGTGATCGTCAGCAGGATTGATACCGTATATTAAGGATATCATTTACCAGCCTAGGGTGTACATGAAGCAAAGTATGATGGAACTTAGGACAGTGCTTACATCCCTGCGTAGAGAAGCACTTCCCTTGAGAGTGTTTGTGCGCCAGACAGTTTTGACAGTATTTGTTCTCTTTCACTGCCTGAATGCGATCGGACATATTCATGGATAGAAACTTTCGGCAAGTTCGAAGAGGATGTGGCCGATTACACAAACGGCAAGCAAATGTGTTATAATGTTCCATAAACGATTTTGAAGCACGTTGATATTTCGAAGAAGTGTGCGAAAATTTTGGCATGACGGGCTGGAAAGGAAAAAAAAATATTGTATGTAGAAATGATGACCTATAATCTATGGTAGTACTATCAATTTCGCGATAGGCCTTGTGATTATGCCACGTTGAGTATAGACGTCCGCAACTCTGACGCGTTTATCTGATCCCGGATAAGTTTTCGAAATACGACCTAATCTCCAACAATTTGGTGGGAGGTTTTCATCCTTAATTACTACTAAAGCTCCTCTGGTTTTAGCCATTTTATTCTTTTAGTCATCTCCTTTAAATATTCGTTTTTCCATCTATTGCAAAAGTTTTGTTGAATCAGTTTTAACCTTTGCCAACGATTTATTAGTGATATCGATGAGTCATTAATTTGTGGATCAACAGGCACTAGGATCGGGCTACCTATCAGAAAATGTCCTGGGGTTAAGGCGCAAAGGTCTGTCGGATCAGAGGAGATAGACGAGATGGGTCTAGAATTCAGACAGGCTTCGACTTTGGATAAAACGGTAGATAATTCCTCAAACATATATTTGTGGTTTCCAGTGATTTTTCGGAAATGGGCTTTGAAGCTTTTTACACCCGCTTCCCATAATCCACCCATATGAGGAGCTCCTGCGGGAATGAAATGCCAGGATAGATTTTGATGGGCATAATCACTTTCTATACGCTACTGAGACGTTTGAAGAAAATCTTTTGCCAAGGCTTTGGAGGCGCCTACGAAGTTTGTGCCATTGTCTGAATGAAGGTGAAGGGGACAACCTCGTCGGGAGGAAAAACGGCTGAAAGCTGCTAAAAATGATGATGGGGACAAGTCAGAAGTTGCTTCCAAATGTATCGCTTTCGTGGAAAAACAAACGAATATACAAACATAACCCTTTGAAATGCGGCAAAAACGCCCCGAGTAGCTTTTAATGTCAAACGGACCTGTGAAATCAACCCCAGTATGTGCAAAAGGACGTGTTATTGTACACCGCTCTGGAGGTAAACTAGCTATTATTTGCCTTTGACATTGCCGTTTATAAATAACGCAGGTCTTGCATTTGTTGATGGTGGCGTTTATTAAGTTCTTGGCCTTTGGGATCCAGTATTGAGTTCTCAATAACCGTAAAACCAATTGATTGCCTCCATGGAGACTGATCTCATGCACGAATGAAACTAAGAGTCTTGAAAATTGGGAGTTATAGGGTAAAATACTAGGATTCTTCTCGTTGTAAGTAAGCCCAGGAGCCACTTGCAATCGCCCACAAGAGCGTATTATTCCGTCGGAGTCTAAAATTGGATTTAAATTTAAAATACTGCTATTCTTAGAAATACTTTGCTTTTCTGCAAGAGCCTTGTACTCGTCAGGAAAATATGCCTTTTGAGAGACACAAATCAGTTTAGCTCGGACGGTGTTTAATTCAGAACTGGTGAGCCGTAGAGTCTTCATCACGAAAGTGCTTTTATAACGACGATGCGTCCTATGGAAAAACCGGTAAACATATGTCATCACCCGTAAAGCTCTATAAAAGGAAGAAAACCGGTCCAGTAAATCCTCAAAATTTGAAAAATAAGAAAAGTGAACATGAATAGTTTTCATTTCCAGGGCTGTGTTAGGAATAACAGGTGCAACAGAATTCGGCCATTGTGACTTTGAAACCTTAAGCCATCTAGGTCCATTCCACCAGAGTTCATTGTCTGCCAACTCTTGTAGACAAATACCACGACTGGCCATATCCGCAGGATTCGTTTCCGAACTGACATGGTTCCAATGTGAATAGTCCACAATCTGCGCATTTTTGATAACCTGTTGGCTACAAAGGTCAACCAGCTGCAGCTGGTTTTGCTAACCACGAAAGGACTATTTTGGAATCCGTCCAACAGTATACATTGTACTTTTCCACATCTAGTTGCGGCAAAAGATTGTCTAGCATATCAGCTAATAGAGCTGCCCCACATAACTCCAACCGCGGAATTGACGGTGTTTTGATAGGAGCCACCTTGGTTTTGGATACTATTAAATGGGAGGAAATAGAACTTGCCTGTTCTATTCGTACGTAGATTGCTGCAGCGTATGCCTTTTCAGATGCATCGCAAAACCCATGGAACTGGAGATCAGCATGGGGATAGTAATCAATCCATCGAGGAATACGTATGGTATTGATTTTGGAATAATTGGATTGAAAAGTTCTCCACCGAGAAAGTGTAGTTGGGGCGAGAACCTCATTCCAACCAGTATCATCCATCCAAATCCACTGCATTATAATTTTTGCTTGGACAATAAAAGGTGCTAGCCAACCAGCTGGATCGAACAGCTTGGCAATTTGGGACAAAACTTCTCGTTTCGTAAAATGTGTGGATTCTATGAACGAATTTTTGGCGAAGTAGAAATTATCAGAGCACGCATTCCATCGAATTCCTAGAGTCTTCGCGCAGCTGCGGTCTTCCAGCTTCAAAAAATCTTTATGCAGTAAATAGGCTGGTGGAAGGTCTGCGAGTATATCCGGAGAATTTGATGTCCACTTTCTTAGTGAAAATCCAGCAGAATCTAGAGCTTGAATAATTTCGGTTTGCGCCTGGATAGCGTCAGCTTTTGTATACGACCCTGCAATAATATCATCAACATACATTGACTTTCGAAGGATAGAACTCGCTATTGGATGTGTATTCTGAAGATCGTCCGCTAATTGCAAGAGGGTGCGGGTAGCCAAATAAGGTGCACAGTTGACTCCGAAAGTCACTGTTTTTAGTTCATAATCGCAAATTGGCTCTGTTGGATTATTTCGGAATAAAATGCGCTGGAATGGAGTATGGTTAGGATTCACTAGTATTTGCCTATACATCTTTTGTATGTCAGCATTAAATACTTATTGAAAGAACCGCCATTTTAAAATTAAAATTGTCAAATCCGTTTGTAACACTGGTCCCGTATGAAGTAACGAATTCAAGCTTTGTCCATTAGACGAAGGAGCAGAAGCATTAAAAACTACACGTACCTTTGTGGTCGTACTCTCAGGCTTGATGACTGCGTGATGAGGCAAATAATACGTGTTAGAAACTCTAGATGGCAAAGGAAATACCTTAACCATGTGGCCTAATTCTTCATATTCCCTGACAATATCATCATAATCACGTTTTAACTCTGGAGAGCACGAAAGCCTAGCCTCATTTCGGAAAAACTGGGCCATTGCGCTAGTTCTAGAATGGCCTATATTCTGTGTCCCCGAAATTTCTTCCTTAAAAGGTAAAGATACTGTGTATCTTCCCTCAGCGTTCTTCCGCGTAGTTTTAATGAATAAATCCTCGCAAAATTTGTCAGAAGGAGAGAGGAGTTTCTTCCTCGGAAGATTCTCCACCTCCCAGAAACGTGAAATGTCCCTATCTAAGGATATTTCACAAAAATGTGAAGCTACTTCCCGACAACGAGGTTCTGAATAGTCGGAAACCGGGCCTGTCAATATCCACCCGAAAATGGTTTCCTGTGCTATAAAGGAGCCACAAACATTATGAATTATACCCGCGCGAACTATAGAGGGGAAAAGATCACCACCAATCAAAATATCAATCTGACTGCTCTGATAAAATTTTGGATCAGCTAATGGAATTGTGGGAAGATTCGAAAAGAGAGAAGTTGAAATATTAGTCGAAGGAATGTGGGCAGCAAGTTGTGGAACTACCAGGGCATCAACTGGTAACTTGATACTAGCACTTGATGGAGCACTCAATATAAAGGAGCATTGAAGATGTACTTGAGCTGAGACAGTATTATTCAACCCGGAAATTTGTGCACTTACACGCTGAGACGGAAGATTAAGTCGATTATACATACGCTCTGAGACAAAGGTCCCTTCTGAGCCTGAATCTATAAGGGCCCGTGATTGATATATCATATCTGAATGGCATATATACACCCAGGCCGTACCCAATAAAACCTTTTTGGAATTTGTAGCAAAGCAAGACTGGACCTTGCGGGAAACCGAATGATCACTAGTAGGATGCGCAGCACGAGGATCTGGAAACCAATATGGTACTGAATTGGGATTCAAGGCCGAATTATTATGTTGGATAATCGTTGGAGGGGAGCTTGATTGCGGAGATTCAATGTGCAAAAGAGTATTATGTCTCTTGCGGCACTTAAAACAATTATTCTTACTCATACAATTTTTTAAAATATGGGCCTTTGAGAAACAATTAAGGCACAAACCCTCCTTCTTGATCTCATTTACCCTTTGTTGTTGATTCATAGCGAGAAATTTAGGACAAACACGAATAGCATGATGCTCTTTCGGGCACAACTGACATTTAGGGCCACCCACATTCGCTTGAAAGCTGTGTACCTTTTTAGTGGAATTCATCTTGTAACCACTCTTTAATCTTGAAACATTATCCTTTGAATTATCTGGGCCCCGAATCTCAGATACCGATTCCAATGTTCTATAACGATTAGTGAGAAACTTATCTAAGTCGGACCACTTAGGAATAGCCGTTTTATCCACCAGCTCCTGCTCCCATAAGGTCAGTGTACTTCCCGGGAGTCGATATGTACAAATATATACAAATATCGGATCCCAACTCGTAACATCAATATCCTGCAAATTCAACCTAGAAATGCACGAGTTCATATCACGTTGTAAATCCTTAAGGGCCTTACCTGACTCAGTAAGTATGGTGGGGAGGTTGAAAAGGACTTTTAGTTGGCCATTGACTAAAATTCTACGATTCTCATAACGTAAACACAATTCTTTCCAAGCTAGATCGAATCCCTGCTTTGTGAGAGGAGCTTTCTGAACTATTTCTCTCGCGTCACTCTGTGTCTTTTGAGTCAAATAAAAAAGTTTCTGTACATTACTTGCCTTTGAATTGGAAACTACCGCCTCGAACACATCGCGAAAGGTAGGCCATGCTGCATAATCACCGGTAAACATCTCTATTTGTATGGGAGGCAAATGAAGATTATGGGATGTGGATGGAAAATGAGCGGAGGATATAGGCTCTACGCTATCTATTTCCTGTGTATTTACTACCGCTGCACCTAACTCCGAAGGCGGCCTTAGGGATTCCGCCTCCTCAGCCAATTTTGTTAAACATTTACAGAAGGTAGTATAGCAGTTTCTATATTTCGCTTTAACGGATTCGATGTGGGTTGCCCTGTCACCCTTGACTTTAGACGTTTGCTTAAGCTCTTGAGACTCTTGTTTTGTTTCGCGAAGAAACTGTTCGTATGCAGTCCGAATACGAGCCCAGTCTGACTTCAGTTCATTTTGATGAATTTCAATTGCATAAAGGGAATCTAGTGGCAAGTGACCATCCTGAATGGCGGTTGCGAATTCGATAAGATTATCCGATAAATCTATGAATTGATCCATCGACATGTTTACGTGTTAATTAAATTTCTTTTATTTCCCCCTTTTTTTTTTGTTTAAGAAGACGAACGAATTGATAGGCTTCTCTTATTCTATAGCAGAATCTTTAAGGCAGGCAGAATAAACGAAATCCGAATACGGAATAATAGAAGATAAAATTTGCCTTTGCAAAGAAACGTAGCTGTGACGGATTATCACTAACATCGTGACCAGAATCTTAAAAATCTCAAATATGAATGCATAGACTTAGTTGGTATCCCCCGAAATGAATGCAGTCATTGAAATGACTGTTAAATCAATCAGCTCTTGGGATTAAGAAATTCTTATAAAGGCCATTCACTTTTCAGTAAATTGGAAATAGTAAAATGTAAAATGGATAATAGGTGTGTTCACCTACGTCAAACTCGGGTGTATCAAAATACTTAATGTTGCGAAAATATCTCCTCTTAAACTAGAGATGCTGAATGGGAATCAACAAAAAACTTGCGCGGTATTCATAAAAATTCTCTGAACGAACACAAAATATATGCTGCAGACAATTTTAATTCGATCTAAAAAATTCTATGTTGAATAATCTTTCCTTGAAAGATGGCAAAACGAACAAACCTATTGTAACTTGTATGAAAAATTCAATTTGTTTCTCCGCACTTCCAATTAAGAAAAATTATTCCAAATTATTCCATAAAAGAGATAAAAAAGCGAGTCAGAGTTGCCGTTCTGTAATTGAAGATAAAACCCCGCTTATTGAATTTTTATTTTGCCGACTGATGGAAAAGAAGGAGAAATCATAATGACACCGCAGGTCTTTTGTTCTGTACGGAAAAAGAACCAAAAAAGGAGAAATGGAAGTACCAGAGGAGAAATGGAGAATAATACTTGATTGTAGGGGAATGTGTGATAAGGAATTTTCTCAATTTTGAAGAGGAATATCAGCTGGAATATCAATCAAATATTAAATTTTATAATTGATATGTAAAATTATAGAGACGAAATCAATTCCCATCTTAATTTTGAAGAAGAAAAAAAAGTGAGGACAAAACAATCAATTGGTGATGAACTATAAGCAGATCACGAATTGTAAAAAAAACTAATGAATAAATGAAGAGAAGTTTTTTGGAGAATATAGGCTCTAAGAAAGAGAGGGGAAATGTGGAATGTAGGAGAAATTATCAGGAAAAGGGAACTGGATTAAATTTAATGTACATAACCTAGGATGATATTGAGTGGAAAATTAATTAAACCAAGGTATACAGTCTCTCTCCTTTTTTTTATTTTATATAAATCTTATAATTTTTAACTAAGTTATTTAAAGGTTTCGCTTACATTTTTTCCTGCAGCATTGATGGATGAAAACCTCCACTTTTTATTGTTGCCTCTCTCAAATTATTTCCAATTGTGTTCTTTTAAGTTTGATTTATTGTAAGCCACTTTTTTTGTTTTATGTAATAACAGGACTTTTTTTCTTAGCAGGTATGCTATTTATGTATGTATGTACATATATATAAATCTGCAAATTAATGCTGTCTATTTTCAACCTTTTAAATTCCTCACATATGCCTGTCTTCTTTGTTTCAAATTATTTAATTTTGGAATAAAATAAGTACCCGGGAATAAATTAGTAAAAACCGAAAATAAAGGAATAGTTGTACCAATGGAATGCACTTTTATACTAAATTCGAATAACAAGCAAAAGACAGAACATACTTTTAATACTGTAGATTATTGGAAAAATGTTGAAATGTATGTACATAAGTATGTATGTATGACCAATATGAATCCAAGGTAGGTTGCCAGAGAACTTCAGCTTTAGTATTTTCCAATCCGGCTCGAAGGACCATAAATGTTATTGCGAGTTAGGTTAGGTATTATATAGACTGGGGAAACCAAATTGAAGTCGTCTGAGCTAGCAAACAAATCCAGTGTTTTTGATTTATTTGCTCCAAAGCAAGGACGATTAAAATCCCAATAAGAAATAAAACAAAACGAACAATTGATTAGGATTTTGAATGATAGGAAATTTTATTCAGGAGTGGATGTATTCCGTCTTAAATTACCTTCTATAGCGGGTGCCAAAAACTAAGTGACCAAGGTTTTTTAGTAGTACAAAAAAGGGAAACAGCATATGACAATTATAATTTTGTGACCATATAAGTTAGGCATTATGTACAAGTGGGATAGAATGATTATTATAATATTTAGCTCATATATATAATGAAGGAAATGTATCCTACTCATGGTATCTTTAAAGCCAAAAGATGCACTCATGCTTTTGGTGTTAACAGTTACGATGGAGGAACTCAAAAATAATAACATTTATATAATTGATAACACAACTTGCAACTGCAAAATTTTATGCTTTGACAAAAATATGCATAAGAGATAAAAATGATTTCGAATCTTTTACAAATATATTTTAGTAATTGTAAAAAAAGGCTATTTAACACCACAAAATTATATATTGGGCGTCAGTACAACTTTTTTGACGAGTGCCTAAAGGCATTCCTAGGCATTAGAGGGTTAATTAATAATCAATATTTCGGGCAGGCAAATAATACGCCAGATTAAAAAATAAATTATTGAACGAAACTGCAAGAATGCTCTTTCAAACAAAACTATATTTTTTTAGAATTACTTTTTTTGATGTTTTATATAAATATTGTTATGGTTTCAGCAGAATATAAATAATTAAAAAAATAAGCTTTTGAGGCTTAATTCAAAATAAAAAAGGCGAAAAAATGCCAGGAACCTAAAACGTAAATTTCGAAGCTAAAAGATAAAAAAGAGTAGAACTGCCCTCAAAAACTTTGGATTATCATATCAAAGGGAATATGGGGCCGACAATTCTCTCTGATAATCAACATGCATAAACAAAGAGTAAATCAACTGAGATGGCGCTTCATTCAGTTGTCTCGCTGATAGAGAAGACCCCAAACTACAAAGACTTCGCTGTAGGAGTATTCCTGGACATCGCAGGCGTCCACGAATAGATATAAAATCGATCCTTGGAGAAAACCTAAGCTAGGGGACACCAGCCTACAACCTAAAGACCACACTAAATACTTAGGTATAATATTGGAAAAACTGTCGTGGAAACTAAATGTGGAGGCAAAGGTAAAGAAGGCCACAAATGCGCTCTATGCATACAAGAGAATGCTAGGGAAAGCTTGGGGTCTAACCCCTGACCTTGCTCATTGGATTTACACGGCAGTCGGGAGACCAATCTTACTATAAGGGTTTTAGTGTGGTGGACAGCCTTAGACAAGATATCTTACCGGAATATACTAGTCGGCAAAGACTTGCTGTACTTAGCATTACCAGCGCTTTGCGTAGCACACCGACTGCGGCAGCGGCACTAGATGTAATCCTGAATCTACAACCGATTTATTTGGTGGCAGAACTTACTACGAGGAAATCCGCGATCCGCTTAAAAGCAACGGAACAGTTTATAGACAGACGATGTGGTCACGACAGTATTATAGGGGGTATAGACTGTAGCAGTGACTACATAATTTCGAAATCATCATTTTATAAGAAACCGCACATTACTTTAGAGGAGGACGGCTGGTTAGCAGGACTTCACTCTGACCATAGGTCTTTCAACTTATAAGGTTCCCGATTACTGTAGCATCTTCTAGGCAAAAATATTTGCAGCCAAAATGGCTGCTAACCTGGCTCGTAATCTCAGAACTAGGAACTCACAAATAAACTTCTTTATAGATAGTGAGGTGGCAATCAAGGCAATATCAGCTGAATATACTTACTCTTCACTGTTCAAAGGTGCAAGGACTCATTAGATAGGTAATGTACCAACAGAAGAGTATATATCTACTGGGTTCGTGGACACCGGAGCGTAGAAGGTAATGAGGTGGAGGACGAATTAGCGAAAAGGGGAGTTCAATTACCGTACAACAGGGTGATAGATATTCCAATTTGTAATATTAAGAGAGATATAGACTCTTCTATACAGAGGAAATCTGAGGCGGTTTGGGAGAACACCGAAACTTGCGAACTATCCAAAGTTATGTGGAGACCCCATGATCCGAAATCGACTAAGCTTCTTCTACCGCTATCGAGAAATTACTGTAGGCTTCTGGTAGGTTTTATAATGGGTCACTATTGGACGGCAGTATACTCCAAAAGGGACGGCACTTTAGAGCGAACTGTCTGTCTGATCACTACCAAGATGTAGGATCTTGGCATTCGCCAAGAGAGTGTGGAGTACTCTTGGTATCATCACATCGAACTAACTTTTTACTTTACGGGTTATCGTATACCATGGTAACGCTAAGGACCGATTCAGTCTATGCGGGGTCTTTATGACCGACCATCTTAACCTAACCCTCGGAAAGGCTAAGCTGTCATCACTCATAACAACCAAACATATGAAAAGGCGAACATTTGTTATTTTTTGCTTGAAAATTGTTTGTGTACGGCTATTATAATAAGTACCCATATTATTGTGACTAATTATGAGCTATTATTCATTTATTTGTTTACTCTGATCAGTGTTGCCAAATCTAATTCAGTATAATATTTTTTATATTCAGGTCCAGATCGTAGTTGGATTATTTTAGAATTCCGTATTTTTATTATAATTCGCGAAACGACTACAAGAAGGCAAATTTAATATACATGGTATATATTTTTATGATATTTCGTTTATAAAAAAAGTTAATATGTAAAATTATGAAATGGGTAACTTTGCCTTCTCGTAAATGTAATTTTAAAATTTGTTTATGTATATTCTACTGTTACACATATTCAATCCTACAAGCGCTAACATATTTAGCTTTGGAACTGCATGCGGTTATGAATTAAGATATATTTGGCCGCTTTTGTAGAAATGTTTCGCATGTAAATTTTTAATTTTTGCAATTTTCGAATGATTTCGTAATTTTTTGGAATTTCCTACAATATCCACCAGTTGTTTCGTTTTTACATGCTATTCTTATGGCGTTTTCTTTTCTAAAAACAAGTGCAATATTTTTTGCCTTTTTTATTGAAAATTTGCAATATAATAATTTTATGAAATAGTGAGTTTATTGGAAGTTATTGTGTCATCACTTACGAGGAAAAATTTGTGCCTTAAGAAAACTTTGAATTTTTTTGATAAAAAGTAATAGTTATGTTACATTTTGGTTAGAAAAGAAAATTACATTGGAATTTGTTTTTATAAAATACTAGCTTAAGCCGGTGTGCTTTGCTACCGCCATCAATACAAAATTAATTAAAATTTGTTTATGTAGTTAAAAAAAACTATTTTATTGAATGTAAATTAACAATTGTAACTTTCTACGATATAAACAAACTAATTGTTGGCAATTTTAAGCTATAAACTTGCAGGAATTGTCATTGCTAACACTAACCGAGCAGCGAATTGCAATATTTTGAAGTCAAAATGCAAATCTATTGGAATCATGGGAATGCGAGCCAGCAACACATTTGTTCCATTATATTTACCCGATATAATGGTCCTTTCGTCGAAGGCCCTTGCGGTTGAAGTTCGAGATAGCTGAGTTGCTAATCATGCATCGTTTTGCTCTATATCGTTGAATTCTAAGGCGTATTTGGTGTTCTTCAGATGTTTAATTTTCTCTTCTGAGAATTGTTTCACATATGATGAAGTTATTCGTATTTCCAAAAAAAAAATTTGTGGATCTTTTCCATATGCAAAAATAATTTTGAAAATTGTTCTACAAACGACAAAGTAATTTGATAATCCATTTTTTTGACGCGCACATTTCAAATTAAAAAAAATATATTAGTGGACCTCTTCCATATGCAAGAAGCATTTTGAAAATTGGTCGACAAATGTTATTTGATAATCAATTACTGGGCAAGCCATTTGCACCAACACCCCCCCCCCCTAAATTCCCAAAAAATAAGCAATTTTTTTTAAATTAGTATTTTTTAGCGGGAACATTTTGGAAACCCTTATGCCCCCCCCCACCATCATTTAAAAAAAATTTCAGTGGAGCTTTTCCATATGCAAAACGCATTTTTAATATTGGTCAACAAATTACAAAGGTATTTGATAATGAACTATTGGAGTGAGCAATTTGCACCACCTACCTACCCCCCCCTAAATTCCCAAAAAATAAGCAATTTTTTTTAAATTAGTATTTTTTAGCGGGAACATTTTGGAAACCCTTATGCCCCCCCCACCATCATTTAAAAAAAATTTCAGTGGAGCTTTTCCATATGCAAAACGCATTTTTAATATTGGTCAACAAATTACAAAGGTATTTGATAATGAACTATTGGAGTGAGCAATTTGCACCACCTACCTACCCACAATTAAAAAAAAATAAATAGTGGAACTTTTCCACATGCAAAAAGAATTTTGGAAATTGGTCTACAAATGACAAAGTTATACTATAGAATCTGTTAAAAACTATGTGAAAGGAGTACCATAAATTTGTTGGCATTAAATTAGGATTGGTTAGGGAAAAGTAGCCTATAATGCATCCCAGTCCCAGCTAGGTGTTGCCAAAAATTTCAGAGCGGTCGGTGCAGAGGTATGCTCTCCTATAAGGCACAATCAAACAAAGATACGAACAGACATTCAGTTTTATGTATCTAGATAACTTTGTATGCGGAGTAACCGTTTCCTCATCCTATACTGCCAGTATTTTTTAGAAATTGTACATTATTCTAAAAATAAAACTCATCGAATTTAGATATCCACAAATATTCGAAGAATAACACACTACGAATTTAGAAAACTTCACTCTTATACTTCTACGGATATGAGAAAGCTAATAAATGCATTCTATGCGGGGTACCCTTTTCTCCCTACGATGCCACCAATATTTTGCTGGGAATCGCTCGTTATTCGAAGAATAGCACATGTAGAATTTAGAAAGCTTCACTTTGATATATGTAAAGATATGAGAAAACTAATAGTTACTTCCTAAGGGGGTACCAGTTTTCCCTCTCCTATATCAGCAATATTTTGCTGGAATTCGCGTGTTATTTGAAGAATAACACGCGTTGAATTTAGAAAACTTCACACTTATAGTTGTACAGATGTGAAAAAAGTAATAGTAACTCCTATAGGGGGTACAAGTTTTCCCTCTCCTATAACATCAATAGCACATGTCGAATTTATAAAGCTTCACTTTGATAGTTGTACAGATTTGAGAAAATTAATAGTTGCCTCCTATGGGGGGTAATCATTTCCTCCTACGATACCACCAATATTTTGCTGAAAGTCGCACGTTATTCGAAGAATAACACACGCCGAATTCAGAAAACATCACTCTCATAGTTTTACAGATATGAGAAAAATAATAGTTACTCCTATAGGGGATATCCGTTTCCCCCTTAGTAGTGTGTTTGTGTTCCTTCGCGATCACTTTTTCCATACAAACCGGTGGTTCATGCCTGGTTGGGAAACACGATCGTTAAAAATATTTTTTGTTAGGCGATTAAGTGTTTGAAATGTTGAAATGCGGTTTCCATCCTTGGATGGTTGTATTAGGGGCGTTCAAAAATGTATAGATAAATTTTTTGTAAAGTTTCATATGGCTGATTGAATGTCCGTCCAGGAGGGCTCCAAAATATATACGTTAATAGTATTTTTTTGTAAAGTTTCACATGTCTGAATTAAATGTCCGTCCAGACAACCCTTACACGGGCATCTCTAGCCAATCACCACCGCCCGAGCCACCTAACCAGACCTTCCTACTGGAAATGTGTTTCCCATCCTTGGTTGATTGTATGAAAGAGATTGGGTGTCGGTGTGAAAGAGTTTGTGTGTGTATGCGTTGTTGTTTATAAAAACAGCAGCGCACATATATGCCTTGTGAGAATATGTTGTGTGTATGTGTATGTTGTGATCCCTTTGGTATCGTTGTATTAATTATGTTTATGGGATTTTATTTTTGTTCTTTTATATGGGTATATATGAGTTTGGTTTTAGGTATGTTTTTGATTTTTCTTTATGTTTTCATAACTCTGCTGACTTCGACAACTATGTACTCTATTCCTGATCATGTTAAATCATGCATAATCTTGATTTTATTTGTTTATTTCTTGGTAAAGGAATTTGAATTTCACAATATTATGAAATTGTATGAAAGAAATTTCAATTATAGAATATATCACATAAAAATGTGTTTTACATCTCTGAATATTTGTTTGAAATGTACATGTGTTGTGTGTGTGTGGTAGTGTATGAAAGTACGTGTGTGTGTATGTGCTCGCGTGTGTGTGTATACGTGTCAGTGTGTATCAGAGAACTGCACGATCAGTGGTTTTCGTGATTTAGGTATACTCGTCTTAAATGCGGTTGCGGTGTGATCGCCACCGTATTGCTTTGGCTCAAGTATTTACCATAACCGTACCCGCATACTCAATCATATCCAGGTGTAGTCTCCAGTAATTGAGTGGTTTAGTAGAGATCAAAACCATTAACTTATAATCTACAGCTTTCAGTGGAGGAAAAACAAAAACACCGTAGGCCAAAAACACAAATTTGTGAAAGAAAGTATTAGGGATTTTTGAATATATATTAAGTTAATATTTGATAAATAGTTAGGATAAGTTTATGTTATGTGTATGTCCTGTGAAACGTTCGTACTACGGTAAAATTCTGTTGATAACCTAAATATTTGTTTAGCGCCCTTATTGTAAAAGAAAAGCGCCAAAAAAACCCCCCTCAGAGAGCTCTTTTAGGGAGAATTAATAAATAAATACAAAAATTAGAGTAGGCTAGAAAATTGTTTAAAGGCCGATTTTTGTTATCTAGTGCGATCCTTAATTAATTAAGAAAAAAAGAAAAACCTAAAAAAGATTTGAGCAACGTTAATTATATGTAGTTAAGTTTAGGTACATAAGTGTTTTAATAAAGTATGTAATGAATTAAAAAAAAAATTCTTTGTGTTGGTAAATTTTGTGTTCAAGGATTTCAGGTACCTGAGTTTGAAATGGACGACATGCCATAAAAACGAAAAGTAAGTTGTTGATGAGAAAAAGTATTTGGGGTCATTTACGAATATGTAATCACAAATGGCATAGAAAGGGTAAGGGCGACGGCGAAACTGGGTATATTATCTGTCTCAGTTTAATAAATGTATGGGTGTTCTCTAAAAGTGTACTGTGAGGTGTTAGTGATTTTAGTAAAATAATTTTTTTTAATATATATTTTTTTAAAATTAGTTATCAGTTAGATTATATTAGTTTTTGCTGATCGAAACTGAGTTGTGGTGAAGGGTTAAGGAACTCCCCGGTTAATGAGAGAAGAGAATAAAAGAGCTAGTTCGGGACTCCACAGACATCGCTGAGAAAAAGTTTCGCAACACATATTATGATAGCATTAACTCTCTGTAAATAAACGGCGAGTCAAATCAACACCGCAATTTTTTTGGGGTGTTTAAAGTACTCGGATGTGTAAAGTATAGAGTACATATGCGGTGTATTTATGGGTGCGGTGTGACCGCGCTGTTCCCTGGTGTGTATGGGTATATGTAATATGTATGCTGAGCAGTTCAGCTTTTAATCATACTTACCAGAAAAGTATATCGGTTCCTATCAACTTAATAAGCTAAAATGTGTTTAAATAAAAAATTTTTAAAATAATTCTTCATTGTTGTTACTGTTAGTAAGTAAATAACTTTAAGAAAAATGTATGTAATTTAATATTAATACACATTAAAAATGTATTATTGTTTAGAAATTGAAACAGTTCATACCTACTATATCAACACCCGGAAAATGGCTAACTTTATTTGTGAATTTTGGCAAAAAGTATACAAGTTAAATTCAACATTAAGAAGACACGTTAGATTACAACTTCATTTAAATGTGTAAAATGTAATATACATTTTTCAGACCGTGCGGAACTTCATTCGCACTTAATAGAAGATTCAAAAAGAGAAGGTGAAACCAAAGCTTATTGCAAGGATTGTGAAGAGAATATTTCCAAAACAAATTGGTTTTACCATGTAAGAACAAATAAGCATAAAATTAATTGTGCAAGATAATTTGATAGTGACGTGAGATGCATCAAGTCTGTATTTAGAAGTCGAATTGTTACATATATGATTGAAAATATTAATAAAACAAATTTAATACCTGAAAACTTTTTAAGTGAAATTAAAGCTAAAGTGGTTGAATTGCTAAAAAATATAATTCAAAAATATTCAGCAATAAAATATAACATTGAAACGTTTTGTGAATACGTGTTGATAAAGGATGAAGAACTCATGCACTATAGATATAAAATCTCATCAAACAAAATTTGGTATCTTGAATATATCTTTAATAACCGGTGATATTCAGCAAAGTTATAGTGAGCAGTGTGATGTTATTGTTAAAAAGATGAGTAAATTCCAAGAGCGGGATAGCGGATGGGTATTGATTGAAATATCACGCCTAGAAATTAACATAAACCAATACAAAAGCATCAAAGGATCACCGTACAATTCTTTACCACCAACAATACAGCGGAAATTCGCATGCATCAATGTATAAAATAATTTTAAAAAAACTTTTGTTTGTTGGGGTTTTTTTTAGCTAGTCTATATACATGCATTCCATTGGTGCTAAAGCCAAACCATCAGTAGACATTAAACCTTATTTTTAAACGGTTTAAACATCTTTACTTATACAAAAACTTTTAAAAACTCAATGAGAATTATAAAAATTACAATAGTATAGCATAGTAGGTTTTAAAACTTATTCAAAAATCCCAACAAACAAATAATATTATTCGATATGAATCTATTTTATTTTCTTCACAACCTTTGTACAATTAGACGCCTTTGGGTGACAATGAAAAGATTTAATAAGCCAAAACGGAAAATAAAATCTTAATTAGGTAATTATTAAATTTATATTAATCGAGATTGCCTCGATATATTTTTTCAAAGATTTTAAAAAATTTTTGTTCTACCATGTAAGAACAAATAAGGGCTACATGAAAAATCGACCAAAACAAAAACGCCCAAAAAAAATTAGGAAATATCGCCCAAAATATTCGCACACAAATTTGGGTCATATTTCATATGAAAAATAGTCCAAAAATTTTGGGCAATTTTTCATAATTTTTGCGTGTATTTTCATTGTGTATTTTTCTGGTTATGAAAAAACACCCAAAAATATTTATGAAATATCACCCACAATTTTGGGCGATGTTTCATAATTAAAGTTTGCAAAAATTCTTGAATTGATGCGTAGAATTTACGGTGTATGCTGTAAAATCAAGTTTTTTCCTTTTCGAAATTGATGTTTTATCACTACTTAGTTGATTTTAAGCTGTTGAACTGCTAACATAAAAATAATAACAAGTGAAAATGGAACAATTAAAATTTGAATATATTACCGGTAATAAATTTAATAGCAAGCTAATATATTTAACAGATGAAAATAGTTTATGTAAGCTAAAGACGAAAGTTGCTATTAAAATTTATTACGTGTGTTATACTGGAAATTATAAAGCTCGGTTAGAATTTCTAATTGACACTGGAACGGTTGTGAAACCTAACAATCGCGTTCAGAATAATCATGGCGATCATGAATCTTTGTTCGAAGAACTGAAAGCAATTGAAGATATAAAAAAATTGCATTACTACCGCTGGAGTAATTGGATAAACAAATGCAGTAAGTTGCATAAGGGCGGCGCTTAACCAAGTATTTAGTTAAAGCTTTTCTGCAGAAAATCATTAGTAAGCAGAGCAATCTCGGGAAATACCATGGTGGAGAAAATCCTCAAGCGCGGACGAAGGCCTGCTATACTGACGGTCTTTAGTAAGCAGCAACGTTTTTGCAAATTAATTAAAAAATTTAAGATATCCTACCTTTATTACTAAAGTTTTTCTACGTAGCCGGCCTTCGGCCGGGCTTATGGATTTTCTCCACCATGGTATTTCCTGAAACGGCGCTGCTAGCTAAAGATATGCTGCAGAAAATCCATAGTAAGCAACACTATGGTGGAGAAAATCTCCTTCCCACATGTTAAGATTCATGGGTGCTGGTTTCATTTCATTTTGGACAGGCAATAAGGCGTATTATATCACGAAATTTTAAAAATTTTCCAGAGTTCATAAGATCCAACCGAAGAGGGTATGATGTCTACCATAAAATTTTACGTTTGCTATTGTTACCGGCGAAAATCGTACCCGCGTCATTTTTACTTATAAAGGAAGAAATAAGCCATTTCCATATCCATTCCATTATAACAAAATATTGTTATATTTTTGTTTTCAAATATTACAGGTAAAACCAGAAAACTTTTCAGTGTATAAATTATGCACCAGATCTACTTCAGATATTGAAGCTTATAATGGAGTATTAGGACGCATTTTTCCAAAACGTGGCAATTTCTTCAAATTTGTTGTAGTCCTTCGGGAAGAAGAATATTCCAAAAGTAGAAACTTTAGACTACTTATAGAGGGTGGTGGTATTATGAGTAAAAAAATTTAAGACACCAATATATTGAAAAGGTTCGAAAAATTTAAGATGCGACAGCTGCTTTAGAATGTAGATCCATTACTTCTATGGAATTTTTGAATCGTATTCCTTTCCCAAAAAAAAACAATATTTGCTCAGATTGGGAACCATATTAGGATATATATTCGAGAACGAATTTTCTGATACAGAATCTGAAGTAGAAACAACTACTGAAGAACATTATCAGCTAGATGAGAAAGGCTCATCTATATGCGTTGTATTCATGCAAAAGAATGCTAACGTAATTTTTTCGACATGCAGATATTTAATGATGACAGCTATTTTCAATTGGGAAGTAGAAAGTGGAGTATGATACCAGGATTATTTCAGTTATTATTTCATTCAAAACCTTTACATTACACTGAAAAAGATTTAGAGAATTATAGAGAAATCTTAATGATTACAAATGTACACAAACGTCAGTTTCAAGCAGGAGCTCAAATAAAAGGTTCAAATTCATATAAATATCAACATGTAATTATACCGTTAATTAATAAGATATTAACAAAGGACAGTGGAAACTTGTTAAAATCTGTAGTCAGTAGTTAGCCCAAGTGTATATATTGGGATCATCCTAATGAATTAGATGACAGATTACGTTTACTTCTTTCATCATACGGTGCTTTTCATAATAATCATAAAAACGAAATAATATCTATTATTGAAAAACTTAGAGAAGCTAATATAATTTACTAAAGGAGTTTTAAATATATTTATACGATTAGAATAATACACATATATATAATATGAATATTGATAAAAGAGAAAAAGAGAGTATGGTTAGGATTCACTAGTATTTGCCTATACATCTTTTGTATGTCAGCATTAAATACTTATTGAAAGAACCGCCATTTTAAAATTAAAATTGTCAAATCCGTTTGTAACACTGGTCCCGTATGAAGTAACGAATTCAAGCTTTGTCCATTAGACGAAGGAGCAGAAGCATTAAAAACTACACGTACCTTTGTGGTCGTACTCTCAGGCTTGATGACTGCGTGATGAGGCAAATAATACGTGTTAGAAACTCTAGATGGCAAAGGAAATACCTTAACCATGTGGCCTAATTCTTCATATTCCCTGACAATATCATCATAATCACGTTTTAACTCTGGAGAGCACGAAAGCCTAGCCTCATTTCGGAAAAACTGGGCCATTGCGCTAGTTCTAGAATGGCCTATATTCTGTGTCCCCGAAATTTCTTCCTTAAAAGGTAAAGATACTGTGTATCTTCCCTCAGCGTTCTTCCGCGTAGTTTTAATGAATAAATCCTCGCAAAATTTGTCAGAAGGAGAGAGGAGTTTCTTCCTCGGAAGATTCTCCACCTCCCAGAAACGTGAAATGTCCCTATCTAAGGATATTTCACAAAAATGTGAAGCTACTTCCCGACAACGAGGTTCTGAATAGTCGGAAACCGGGCCTGTCAATATCCACCCGAAAATGGTTTCCTGTGCTATAAGGGAGCCACAAACATTATGAATTATACCCGCGCGAACTATAGAGGGGAAAAGATCACCACCAATCAAAATATCAATCTGACTGCTCTGATAAAATTTTGGATCAGCTAATGGAATTGTGGGAAGATTCGAAAAGAGAGAAGTTGAAATATTAGTCGAAGGAATGTGGGCAGCAAGTTGTGGAACTACCAGGGCATCAACTGGTAACTTGATACTAGCACTTGATGGAGCACTCAATATAAAGGAGCATTGAAGATGTACTTGAGCTGAGACAGTATTATTCAACCCGGAAATTTGTGCACTTACACGCTGAGACGGAAGATTAAGTCGATTATACATACGCTCTGAGACAAAGGTCCCTTCTGAGCCTGAATCTATAAGGGCCCGTGATTGATATATCATATCTGAATGGCATATATACACCCAGGCCGTACCCAATAAAACCTTTTTGGAATTTGTAGCAAAGCAAGACTGGACCTTGCGGGAAACCGAATGATCACTAGTAGGATGCGCAGCACGAGGATCTGGAAACCAATATGGTACTGAATTGGGATTCAAGGCCGAATTATTATGTTGGATAATCGTTGGAGGGGAGCTTGATTGCGGAGATTCAATGTGCAAAAGAGTATTATGTCTCTTGCGGCACTTAAAACAATTATTCTTACTCATACAATTTTTTAAAATATGGGCCTTTGAGAAACAATTAAGGCACAAACCCTCCTTCTTGATCTCATTTACCCTTTGTTGTTGATTCATAGCGAGAAATTTAGGACAAACACGAATAGCATGATGCTCTTTCGGGCACAACTGACATTTAGGGCCACCCACATTCGCTTGAAAGCTGTGTACCTTTTTAGTGGAATTCATCTTGTAACCACTCTTTAATCTTGAAACATTATCCTTTGAATTATCTGGGCCCCGAATCTCAGATACCGATTCCAATGTTCTATAACGATTAGTGAGAAACTTATCTAAGTCGGACCACTTAGGAATAGCCGTTTTATCCACCAGCTCCTGCTCCCATAAGGTCAGTGTACTTCCCGGGAGTCGATATGTACAAATATATACAAATATCGGATCCCAACTCGTAACATCAATATCCTGCAAATTCAACCTAGAAATGCACGAGTTCATATCACGTTGTAAATCCTTAAGGGCCTTACCTGACTCAGTAAGTATGGTGGGGAGGTTGAAAAGGACTTTTAGTTGGCCATTGACTAAAATTCTACGATTCTCATAACGTAAACACAATTCTTTCCAAGCTAGATCGAATCCCTGCTTTGTGAGAGGAGCTTTCTGAACTATTTCTCTCGCGTCACTCTGTGTCTTTTGAGTCAAATAAAAAAGTTTCTGTACATTACTTGCCTTTGAATTGGAAACTACCGCCTCGAACACATCGCGAAAGGTAGGCCATGCTGCATAATCACCGGTAAACATCTCTATTTGTATGGGAGGCAAATGAAGATTATGGGATGTGGATGGAAAATGAGCGGAGGATATAGGCTCTACGCTATCTATTTCCTGTGTATTTACTACCGCTGCACCTAACTCCGAAGGCGGCCTTAGGGATTCCGCCTCCTCAGCCAATTTTGTTAAACATTTACAGAAGGTAGTATAGCAGTTTCTATATTTCGCTTTAACGGATTCGATGTGGGTTGCCCTGTCACCCTTGACTTTAGACGTTTGCTTAAGCTCTTGAGACTCTTGTTTTGTTTCGCGAAGAAACTGTTCGTATGCAGTCCGAATACGAGCCCAGTCTGACTTCAGTTCATTTTGATGAATTTCAATTGCATAAAGGGAATCTAGTGGCAAGTGACCATCCTGAATGGCGGTTGCGAATTCGATAAGATTATCCGATAAATCTATGAATTGATCCATCGACATGTTTACGTGTTAATTAAATTTCTTTTATTTCCCCCTTTTTTTTTTGTTTAAGAAGACGAACGAATTGATAGGCTTCTCTTATTCTATAGCAGAATCTTTAAGGCAGGCAGAATAAACGAAATCCGAATACGGAATAATAGAAGATAAAATTTGCCTTTGCAAAGAAACGTAGCTGTGACGGATTATCACTAACATCGTGACCAGAATCTTAAAAATCTCAAATATGAATGCATAGACTTAGTTGGTATCCCCCGAAATGAATGCAGTCATTGAAATGACTGTTAAATCAATCAGCTCTTGGGATTAAGAAATTCTTATAAAGGCCATTCACTTTTCAGTAAATTGGAAATAGTAAAATGTAAAATGGATAATAGGTGTGTTCACCTACGTCAAACTCGGGTGTATCAAAATACTTAATGTTGCGAAAATATCTCCTCTTAAACTAGAGATGCTGAATGGGAATCAACAAAAAACTTGCGCGGTATTCATAAAAATTCTCTGAACGAACACAAAATATATGCTGCAGACAATTTTAATTCGATCTAAAAAATTCTATGTTGAATAATCTTTCCTTGAAAGATGGCAAAACGAACAAACCTATTGTAACTTGTATGAAAAATTCAATTTGTTTCTCCGCACTTCCAATTAAGAAAAATTATTCCAAATTATTCCATAAAAGAGATAAAAAAGCGAGTCAGAGTTGCCGTTCTGTAATTGAAGATAAAACCCCGCTTATTGAATTTTTATTTTGCCGACTGATGGAAAAGAAGGAGAAATCATAATGACACCGCAGGTCTTTTGTTCTGTACGGAAAAAGAACCAAAAAAGGAGAAATGGAAGTACCAGAGGAGAAATGGAGAATAATACTTGATTGTAGGGGAATGTGTGATAAGGAATTTTCTCAATTTTGAAGAGGAATATCAGCTGGAATATCAATCAAATATTAAATTTTATAATTGATATGTAAAATTATAGAGACGAAATCAATTCCCATCTTAATTTTGAAGAAGAAAAAAAAGTGAGGACAAAACAATCAATTGGTGATGAACTATAAGCAGATCACGAATTGTAAAAAAAACTAATGAATAAATGAAGAGAAGTTTTTTGGAGAATATAGGCTCTAAGAAAGAGAGGGGAAATGTGGAATGTAGGAGAAATTATCAGGAAAAGGGAACTGGATTAAATTTAATGTACATAACCTAGGATGATATTGAGTGGAAAATTAATTAAACCAAGGTATACAGTCTCTCTCCTTTTTTTTATTTTATATAAATCTTATAATTTTTAACTAAGTTATTTAAAGGTTTCGCTTACATTTTTTCCTGCAGCATTGATGGATGAAAACCTCCACTTTTTATTGTTGCCTCTCTCAAATTATTTCCAATTGTGTTCTTTTAAGTTTGATTTATTGTAAGCCACTTTTTTTGTTTTATGTAATAACAGGACTTTTTTTCTTAGCAGGTATGCTATTTATGTATGTATGTACATATATATAAATCTGCAAATTAATGCTGTCTATTTTCAACCTTTTAAATTCCTCACATATGCCTGTCTTCTTTGTTTCAAATTATTTAATTTTGGAATAAAATAAGTACCCGGGAATAAATTAGTAAAAACCGAAAATAAAGGAATAGTTGTACCAATGGAATGCACTTTTATACTAAATTCGAATAACAAGCAAAAGACAGAACATACTTTTAATACTGTAGATTATTGGAAAAATGTTGAAATGTATGTACATAAGTATGTATGTATGACCAATATGAATCCAAGGTAGGTTGCCAGAGAACTTCAGCTTTAGTATTTTCCAATCCGGCTCGAAGGACCATAAATGTTATTGCGAGTTAGGTTAGGTATTATATAGACTGGGGAAACCAAATTGAAGTCGTCTGAGCTAGCAAACAAATCCAGTGTTTTTGATTTATTTGCTCCAAAGCAAGGACGATTAAAATCCCAATAAGAAATAAAACAAAACGAACAATTGATTAGGATTTTGAATGATAGGAAATTTTATTCAGGAGTGGATGTATTCCGTCTTAAATTACCTTCTATAGCGGGTGCCAAAAACTAAGTGACCAAGGTTTTTTAGTAGTACAAAAAAGGGAAACAGCATATGACAATTATAATTTTGTGACCATATAAGTTAGGCATTATGTACAAGTGGGATAGAATGATTATTATAATATTTAGCTCATATATATAATGAAGGAAATGTATCCTACTCATGGTATCTTTAAAGCCAAAAGATGCACTCATGCTTTTGGTGTTAACAGTTACGATGGAGGAACTCAAAAATAATAACATTTATATAATTGATAACACAACTTGCAACTGCAAAATTTTATGCTTTGACAAAAATATGCATAAGAGATAAAAATGATTTCGAATCTTTTACAAATATATTTTAGTAATTGTAAAAAAAGGCTATTTAACACCACAAAATTATATATTGGGCGTCAGTACAACTTTTTTGACGAGTGCCTAAAGGCATTCCTAGGCATTAGAGGGTTAATTAATAATCAATATTTCGGGCAGGCAAATAATACGCCAGATTAAAAAATAAATTATTGAACGAAACTGCAAGAATGCTCTTTCAAACAAAACTATATTTTTTTAGAATTACTTTTTTTGATGTTTTATATAAATATTGTTATGGTTTCAGCAGAATATAAATAATTAAAAAAATAAGCTTTTGAGGCTTAATTCAAAATAAAAAAGGCGAAAAAATGCCAGGAACCTAAAACGTAAATTTCGAAGCTAAAAGATAAAAAAGAGTAGAACTGCCCTCAAAAACTTTGGATTATCATATCAAAGGGAATATGGGGCCGACAATTCTCTCTGATAATCAACATGCATAAACAAAGAGTAAATCAACTGAGATGGCGCTTCATTCAGTTGTCTCGCTGATAGAGAAGACCCCAAACTACAAAGACTTCGCTGTAGGAGTATTCCTGGACATCGCAGGCGTCCACGAATAGATATAAAATCGATCCTTGGAGAAAACCTAAGCTAGGGGACACCAGCCTACAACCTAAAGACCACACTAAATACTTAGGTATAATATTGGAAAAACTGTCGTGGAAACTAAATGTGGAGGCAAAGGTAAAGAAGGCCACAAATGCGCTCTATGCATACAAGAGAATGCTAGGGAAAGCTTGGGGTCTAACCCCTGACCTTGCTCATTGGATTTACACGGCAGTCGGGAGACCAATCTTACTATAAGGGTTTTAGTGTGGTGGACAGCCTTAGACAAGATATCTTACCGGAATATACTAGTCGGCAAAGACTTGCTGTACTTAGCATTACCAGCGCTTTGCGTAGCACACCGACTGCGGCAGCGGCACTAGATGTAATCCTGAATCTACAACCGATTTATTTGGTGGCAGAACTTACTACGAGGAAATCCGCGATCCGCTTAAAAGCAACGGAACAGTTTATAGACAGACGATGTGGTCACGACAGTATTATAGGGGGTATAGACTGTAGCAGTGACTACATAATTTCGAAATCATCATTTTATAAGAAACCGCACATTACTTTAGAGGAGGACGGCTGGTTAGCAGGACTTCACTCTGACCATAGGTCTTTCAACTTATAAGGTTCCCGATTACTGTAGCATCTTCTAGGCAAAAATATTTGCAGCCAAAATGGCTGCTAACCTGGCTCGTAATCTCAGAACTAGGAACTCACAAATAAACTTCTTTATAGATAGTGAGGTGGCAATCAAGGCAATATCAGCTGAATATACTTACTCTTCACTGTTCAAAGGTGCAAGGACTCATTAGATAGGTAATGTACCAACAGAAGAGTATATATCTACTGGGTTCGTGGACACCGGAGCGTAGAAGGTAATGAGGTGGAGGACGAATTAGCGAAAAGGGGAGTTCAATTACCGTACAACAGGGTGATAGATATTCCAATTTGTAATATTAAGAGAGATATAGACTCTTCTATACAGAGGAAATCTGAGGCGGTTTGGGAGAACACCGAAACTTGCGAACTATCCAAAGTTATGTGGAGACCCCATGATCCGAAATCGACTAAGCTTCTTCTACCGCTATCGAGAAATTACTGTAGGCTTCTGGTAGGTTTTATAATGGGTCACTATTGGACGGCAGTATACTCCAAAAGGGACGGCACTTTAGAGCGAACTGTCTGTCTGATCACTACCAAGATGTAGGATCTTGGCATTCGCCAAGAGAGTGTGGAGTACTCTTGGTATCATCACATCGAACTAACTTTTTACTTTACGGGTTATCGTATACCATGGTAACGCTAAGGACCGATTCAGTCTATGCGGGGTCTTTATGACCGACCATCTTAACCTAACCCTCGGAAAGGCTAAGCTGTCATCACTCATAACAACCAAACATATGAAAAGGCGAACATTTGTTATTTTTTGCTTGAAAATTGTTTGTGTACGGCTATTATAATAAGTACCCATATTATTGTGACTAATTATGAGCTATTATTCATTTATTTGTTTACTCTGATCAGTGTTGCCAAATCTAATTCAGTATAATATTTTTTATATTCAGGTCCAGATCGTAGTTGGATTATTTTAGAATTCCGTATTTTTATTATAATTCGCGAAACGACTACAAGAAGGCAAATTTAATATACATGGTATATATTTTTATGATATTTCGTTTATAAAAAAAGTTAATATGTAAAATTATGAAATGGGTAACTTTGCCTTCTCGTAAATGTAATTTTAAAATTTGTTTATGTATATTCTACTGTTACACATATTCAATCCTACAAGCGCTAACATATTTAGCTTTGGAACTGCATGCGGTTATGAATTAAGATATATTTGGCCGCTTTTGTAGAAATGTTTCGCATGTAAATTTTTAATTTTTGCAATTTTCGAATGATTTCGTAATTTTTTGGAATTTCCTACAATATCCACCAGTTGTTTCGTTTTTACATGCTATTCTTATGGCGTTTTCTTTTCTAAAAACAAGTGCAATATTTTTTGCCTTTTTTATTGAAAATTTGCAATATAATAATTTTATGAAATAGTGAGTTTATTGGAAGTTATTGTGTCATCACTTACGAGGAAAAATTTGTGCCTTAAGAAAACTTTGAATTTTTTTGATAAAAAGTAATAGTTATGTTACATTTTGGTTAGAAAAGAAAATTACATTGGAATTTGTTTTTATAAAATACTAGCTTAAGCCGGTGTGCTTTGCTACCGCCATCAATACAAAATTAATTAAAATTTGTTTATGTAGTTAAAAAAAACTATTTTATTGAATGTAAATTAACAATTGTAACTTTCTACGATATAAACAAACTAATTGTTGGCAATTTTAAGCTATAAACTTGCAGGAATTGTCATTGCTAACACTAACCGAGCAGCGAATTGCAATATTTTGAAGTCAAAATGCAAATCTATTGGAATCATGGGAATGCGAGCCAGCAACACATTTGTTCCATTATATTTACCCGATATAATGGTCCTTTCGTCGAAGGCCCTTGCGGTTGAAGTTCGAGATAGCTGAGTTGCTAATCATGCATCGTTTTGCTCTATATCGTTGAATTCTAAGGCGTATTTGGTGTTCTTCAGATGTTTAATTTTCTCTTCTGAGAATTGTTTCACATATGATGAAGTTATTCGTATTTCCAAAAAAAAAATTTGTGGATCTTTTCCATATGCAAAAATAATTTTGAAAATTGTTCTACAAACGACAAAGTAATTTGATAATCCATTTTTTTGACGCGCACATTTCAAATTAAAAAAAATATATTAGTGGACCTCTTCCATATGCAAGAAGCATTTTGAAAATTGGTCGACAAATGTTATTTGATAATCAATTACTGGGCAAGCCATTTGCACCAACACCCCCCCCCCCTAAATTCCCAAAAAATAAGCAATTTTTTTTAAATTAGTATTTTTTAGCGGGAACATTTTGGAAACCCTTATGCCCCCCCCCACCATCATTTAAAAAAAATTTCAGTGGAGCTTTTCCATATGCAAAACGCATTTTTAATATTGGTCAACAAATTACAAAGGTATTTGATAATGAACTATTGGAGTGAGCAATTTGCACCACCTACCTACCCCCCCCTAAATTCCCAAAAAATAAGCAATTTTTTTTAAATTAGTATTTTTTAGCGGGAACATTTTGGAAACCCTTATGCCCCCCCCACCATCATTTAAAAAAAATTTCAGTGGAGCTTTTCCATATGCAAAACGCATTTTTAATATTGGTCAACAAATTACAAAGGTATTTGATAATGAACTATTGGAGTGAGCAATTTGCACCACCTACCTACCCACAATTAAAAAAAAATAAATAGTGGAACTTTTCCACATGCAAAAAGAATTTTGGAAATTGGTCTACAAATGACAAAGTTATACTATAGAATCTGTTAAAAACTATGTGAAAGGAGTACCATAAATTTGTTGGCATTAAATTAGGATTGGTTAGGGAAAAGTAGCCTATAATGCATCCCAGTCCCAGCTAGGTGTTGCCAAAAATTTCAGAGCGGTCGGTGCAGAGGTATGCTCTCCTATAAGGCACAATCAAACAAAGATACGAACAGACATTCAGTTTTATGTATCTAGATAACTTTGTATGCGGAGTAACCGTTTCCTCATCCTATACTGCCAGTATTTTTTAGAAATTGTACATTATTCTAAAAATAAAACTCATCGAATTTAGATATCCACAAATATTCGAAGAATAACACACTACGAATTTAGAAAACTTCACTCTTATACTTCTACGGATATGAGAAAGCTAATAAATGCATTCTATGCGGGGTACCCTTTTCTCCCTACGATGCCACCAATATTTTGCTGGGAATCGCTCGTTATTCGAAGAATA
Organism: Gymnocheta viridis; assembly: GCA_956483585.1. Taxonomy (NCBI): domain Eukaryota; kingdom Metazoa; phylum Arthropoda; class Insecta; order Diptera; family Tachinidae; genus Gymnocheta; species Gymnocheta viridis. The sequence goes on from CATQFJ010000110.1 coordinate 55,604, forward strand.
GCACATGTAGAATTTAGAAAGCTTCACTTTGATATATGTAAAGATATGAGAAAACTAATAGTTACTTCCTAAGGGGGTACCAGTTTTCCCTCTCCTATATCAGCAATATTTTGCTGGAATTCGCGTGTTATTTGAAGAATAACACGCGTTGAATTTAGAAAACTTCACACTTATAGTTGTACAGATGTGAAAAAAGTAATAGTAACTCCTATAGGGGGTACAAGTTTTCCCTCTCCTATAACATCAATAGCACATGTCGAATTTATAAAGCTTCACTTTGATAGTTGTACAGATTTGAGAAAATTAATAGTTGCCTCCTATGGGGGGTAATCATTTCCTCCTACGATACCACCAATATTTTGCTGAAAGTCGCACGTTATTCGAAGAATAACACACGCCGAATTCAGAAAACATCACTCTCATAGTTTTACAGATATGAGAAAAATAATAGTTACTCCTATAGGGGATATCCGTTTCCCCCTTAGTAGTGTGTTTGTGTTCCTTCGCGATCACTTTTTCCATACAAACCGGTGGTTCATGCCTGGTTGGGAAACACGATCGTTAAAAATATTTTTTGTTAGGCGATTAAGTGTTTGAAATGTTGAAATGCGGTTTCCATCCTTGGATGGTTGTATTAGGGGCGTTCAAAAATGTATAGATAAATTTTTTGTAAAGTTTCATATGGCTGATTGAATGTCCGTCCAGGAGGGCTCCAAAATATATACGTTAATAGTATTTTTTTGTAAAGTTTCACATGTCTGAATTAAATGTCCGTCCAGACAACCCTTACACGGGCATCTCTAGCCAATCACCACCGCCCGAGCCACCTAACCAGACCTTCCTACTGGAAATGTGTTTCCCATCCTTGGTTGATTGTATGAAAGAGATTGGGTGTCGGTGTGAAAGAGTTTGTGTGTGTATGCGTTGTTGTTTATAAAAACAGCAGCGCACATATATGCCTTGTGAGAATATGTTGTGTGTATGTGTATGTTGTGATCCCTTTGGTATCGTTGTATTAATTATGTTTATGGGATTTTATTTTTGTTCTTTTATATGGGTATATATGAGTTTGGTTTTAGGTATGTTTTTGATTTTTCTTTATGTTTTCATAACTCTGCTGACTTCGACAACTATGTACTCTATTCCTGATCATGTTAAATCATGCATAATCTTGATTTTATTTGTTTATTTCTTGGTAAAGGAATTTGAATTTCACAATATTATGAAATTGTATGAAAGAAATTTCAATTATAGAATATATCACATAAAAATGTGTTTTACATCTCTGAATATTTGTTTGAAATGTACATGTGTTGTGTGTGTGTGGTAGTGTATGAAAGTACGTGTGTGTGTATGTGCTCGCGTGTGTGTGTATACGTGTCAGTGTGTATCAGAGAACTGCACGATCAGTGGTTTTCGTGATTTAGGTATACTCGTCTTAAATGCGGTTGCGGTGTGATCGCCACCGTATTGCTTTGGCTCAAGTATTTACCATAACCGTACCCGCATACTCAATCATATCCAGGTGTAGTCTCCAGTAATTGAGTGGTTTAGTAGAGATCAAAACCATTAACTTATAATCTACAGCTTTCAGTGGAGGAAAAACAAAAACACCGTAGGCCAAAAACACAAATTTGTGAAAGAAAGTATTAGGGATTTTTGAATATATATTAAGTTAATATTTGATAAATAGTTAGGATAAGTTTATGTTATGTGTATGTCCTGTGAAACGTTCGTACTACGGTAAAATTCTGTTGATAACCTAAATATTTGTTTAGCGCCCTTATTGTAAAAGAAAAGCGCCAAAAAAACCCCCCTCAGAGAGCTCTTTTAGGGAGAATTAATAAATAAATACAAAAATTAGAGTAGGCTAGAAAATTGTTTAAAGGCCGATTTTTGTTATCTAGTGCGATCCTTAATTAATTAAGAAAAAAAGAAAAACCTAAAAAAGATTTGAGCAACGTTAATTATATGTAGTTAAGTTTAGGTACATAAGTGTTTTAATAAAGTATGTAATGAATTAAAAAAAAAATTCTTTGTGTTGGTAAATTTTGTGTTCAAGGATTTCAGGTACCTGAGTTTGAAATGGACGACATGCCATAAAAACGAAAAGTAAGTTGTTGATGAGAAAAAGTATTTGGGGTCATTTACGAATATGTAATCACAAATGGCATAGAAAGGGTAAGGGCGACGGCGAAACTGGGTATATTATCTGTCTCAGTTTAATAAATGTATGGGTGTTCTCTAAAAGTGTACTGTGAGGTGTTAGTGATTTTAGTAAAATAATTTTTTTGTAATATATATTTTTTTAAAATTAGTTATCAGTTAGATTATATTAGTTTTTGCTGATCGAAACTGAGTTGTGGTGAAGGGTTAAGGAACTCCCCGGTTAATGAGAGAAGAGAATAAAAGAGCTAGTTCGGGACTCCACAGACATCGCTGAGAAAAAGTTTCGCAACACATATTATGATAGCATTAACTCTCTGTAAATAAACGGCGAGTCAAATCAACACCGCAATTTTTTTGGGGTGTTTAAAGTACTCGGATGTGTAAAGTATAGAGTACATATGCGGTGTATTTATGGGTGCGGTGTGACCGCGCTGTTCCCTGGTGTGTATGGGTATATGTAATATGTATGCTGAGCAGTTCAGCTTTTAATCATACTTACCAGAAAAGTATATCGGTTCCTATCAACTTAATAAGCTAAAATGTGTTTAAATAAAAAATTTTTAAAATAATTCTTCATTGTTGTTACTGTTAGTAAGTAAATAACTTTAAGAAAAATGTATGTAATTTAATATTAATACACATTAAAAATGTATTATTGTTTAGAAATTGAAACAGTTCATACCTACTATATCAACACCCGGAAAATGGCTAACTTTATTTGTGAATTTTGGCAAAAAGTATACAAGTTAAATTCAACATTAAGAAGACACGTTAGATTACAACTTCATTTAAATGTGTAAAATGTAATATACATTTTTCAGACCGTGCGGAACTTCATTCGCACTTAATAGAAGATTCAAAAAGAGAAGGTGAAACCAAAGCTTATTGCAAGGATTGTGAAGAGAATATTTCCAAAACAAATTGGTTTTACCATGTAAGAACAAATAAGCATAAAATTAATTGTGCAAGATAATTTGATAGTGACGTGAGATGCATCAAGTCTGTATTTAGAAGTCGAATTGTTACATATATGATTGAAAATATTAATAAAACAAATTTAATACCTGAAAACTTTTTAAGTGAAATTAAAGCTAAAGTGGTTGAATTGCTAAAAAATATAATTCAAAAATATTCAGCAATAAAATATAACATTGAAACGTTTTGTGAATACGTGTTGATAAAGGATGAAGAACTCATGCACTATAGATATAAAATCTCATCAAACAAAATTTGGTATCTTGAATATATCTTTAATAACCGGTGATATTCAGCAAAGTTATAGTGAGCAGTGTGATGTTATTGTTAAAAAGATGAGTAAATTCCAAGAGCGGGATAGCGGATGGGTATTGATTGAAATATCACGCCTAGAAATTAACATAAACCAATACAAAAGCATCAAAGGATCACCGTACAATTCTTTACCACCAACAATACAGCGGAAATTCGCATGCATCAATGTATAAAATAATTTTAAAAAAACTTTTGTTTGTTGGGGTTTTTTTTAGCTAGTCTATATACATGCATTCCATTGGTGCTAAAGCCAAACCATCAGTAGACATTAAACCTTATTTTTAAACGGTTTAAACATCTTTACTTATACAAAAACTTTTAAAAACTCAATGAGAATTATAAAAATTACAATAGTATAGCATAGTAGGTTTTAAAACTTATTCAAAAATCCCAACAAACAAATAATATTATTCGATATGAATCTATTTTATTTTCTTCACAACCTTTGTACAATTAGACGCCTTTGGGTGACAATGAAAAGATTTAATAAGCCAAAACGGAAAATAAAATCTTAATTAGGTAATTATTAAATTTATATTAATCGAGATTGCCTCGATATATTTTTTCAAAGATTTTAAAAAATTTTTATTCTACCATGTAAGAACAAATAAGGGCTACATGAAAAATCGACCAAAACAAAAACGCCCAAAAAAAATTAGGAAATATCGCCCAAAATATTCGCACACAAATTTGGGTCATATTTCATATGAAAAATAGTCCAAAAATTTTGGGCAATTTTTCATAATTTTTGCGTGTATTTTCATTGTGTATTTTTCTGGTTATGAAAAAACACCCAAAAATATTTATGAAATATCACCCACAATTTTGGGCGATGTTTCATAATTAAAGTTTGCAAAAATTCTTGAATTGATGCGTAGAATTTACGGTGTATGCTGTAAAATCAAGTTTTTTCCTTTTCGAAATTGATGTTTTATCACTACTTAGTTGATTTTAAGCTGTTGAACTGCTAACATAAAAATAATAACAAGTGAAAATGGAACAATTAAAATTTGAATATATTACCGGTAATAAATTTAATAGCAAGCTAATATATTTAACAGATGAAAATAGTTTATGTAAGCTAAAGACGAAAGTTGCTATTAAAATTTATTACGTGTGTTATACTGGAAATTATAAAGCTCGGTTAGAATTTCTAATTGACACTGGAACGGTTGTGAAACCTAACAATCGCGTTCAGAATAATCATGGCGATCATGAATCTTTGTTCGAAGAACTGAAAGCAATTGAAGATATAAAAAAATTGCATTACTACCGCTGGAGTAATTGGATAAACAAATGCAGTAAGTTGCATAAGGGCGGCGCTTAACCAAGTATTTAGTTAAAGCTTTTCTGCAGAAAATCATTAGTAAGCAGAGCAATCTCGGGAAATACCATGGTGGAGAAAATCCTCAAGCGCGGACGAAGGCCTGCTATACTGACGGTCTTTAGTAAGCAGCAACGTTTTTGCAAATTAATTAAAAAATTTAAGATATCCTACCTTTATTACTAAAGTTTTTCTACGTAGCCGGCCTTCGGCCGGGCTTATGGATTTTCTCCACCATGGTATTTCCTGAAACGGCGCTGCTAGCTAAAGATATGCTGCAGAAAATCCATAGTAAGCAACACTATGGTGGAGAAAATCTCCTTCCCACATGTTAAGATTCATGGGTGCTGGTTTCATTTCATTTTGGACAGGCAATAAGGCGTATTATATCACGAAATTTTAAAAATTTTCCAGAGTTCATAAGATCCAACCGAAGAGGGTATGATGTCTACCATAAAATTTTACGTTTGCTATTGTTACCGGCGAAAATCGTACCCGCGTCATTTTTACTTATAAAGGAAGAAATAAGCCATTTCCATATCCATTCCATTATAACAAAATATTGTTATATTTTTGTTTTCAAATATTACAGGTAAAACCAGAAAACTTTTCAGTGTATAAATTATGCACCAGATCTACTTCAGATATTGAAGCTTATAATGGAGTATTAGGACGCATTTTTCCAAAACGTGGCAATTTCTTCAAATTTGTTGTAGTCCTTCGGGAAGAAGAATATTCCAAAAGTAGAAACTTTAGACTACTTATAGAGGGTGGTGGTATTATGAGTAAAAAAATTTAAGACACCAATATATTGAAAAGGTTCGAAAAATTTAAGATGCGACAGCTGCTTTAGAATGTAGATCCATTACTTCTATGGAATTTTTGAATCGTATTCCTTTCCCAAAAAAAAACAATATTTGCTCAGATTGGGAACCATATTAGGATATATATTCGAGAACGAATTTTCTGATACAGAATCTGAAGTAGAAACAACTACTGAAGAACATTATCAGCTAGATGAGAAAGGCTCATCTATATGCGTTGTATTCATGCAAAAGAATGCTAACGTAATTTTTTCGACATGCAGATATTTAATGATGACAGCTATTTTCAATTGGGAAGTAGAAAGTGGAGTATGATACCAGGATTATTTCAGTTATTATTTCATTCAAAACCTTTACATTACACTGAAAAAGATTTAGAGAATTATAGAGAAATCTTAATGATTACAAATGTACACAAACGTCAGTTTCAAGCAGGAGCTCAAATAAAAGGTTCAAATTCATATAAATATCAACATGTAATTATACCGTTAATTAATAAGATATTAACAAAGGACAGTGGAAACTTGTTAAAATCTGTAGTCAGTAGTTAGCCCAAGTGTATATATTGGGATCATCCTAATGAATTAGATGACAGATTACGTTTACTTCTTTCATCATACGGTGCTTTTCATAATAATCATAAAAACGAAATAATATCTATTATTGAAAAACTTAGAGAAGCTAATATAATTTACTAAAGGAGTTTTAAATATATTTATACGATTAGAATAATACACATATATATAATATGAATATTGATAAAAGAGAAAAAGTGGATGAGCTACATAAACAAAGGAGAACAAATTTTAAAAGGAGACGAGTTATTGTTACAGAAATTAATGATTTATGGCAAGCGGATCTAGATGAGATGGGGAATTATGAAGAAAAAAATAAGGGATACTGATATCTATTAACTGTAATAGATACATTTTCAAAGAAAGCATGGGCTGAGGCGGTAAAAAGCAAGACTGCTTTAAATGTAACGAATGCTATGAAAAGTATTTTTAATAATAGTAATCGTCATCCAAAAAAATTGCAAACAGATAATGGTAAAGTGTTCTATAATAATCAATTTAAACCATTAATGGAATCATATCCAATTAAACATTATTCAACATATAGTGTTTTGAAAGCATCAATAGTAGAACGATTTGATAGAACATTAAAAACCATGATGTGGAAAGAGTTTAGTTATCAAGGATCATATAAATGGATAAATATATATAAAGAACTCGTTGATAAATATAATAATAAATTTCATAGAACAATAAAAATGACGCCTAATGAAGTGAATTCTTCTAATGAAAATTCTCTTTAGGTAGATTATTATAAATAATAATTTGAAAATTTTTAAAAACCAAAGTTTAGAGTTGGTGATAATGTTCGAATAAGTAAATATAAACATGTATACACAAAATTGGACTACCAAAATTATTAAAGTTAAAACTATAAGAAACACAAATCCTAAAACATATATTTTAGAAGACTATCAAAAACATAAAATTAAAGGTGGTTTTTATGAATTTGAGCTGATGAAAACATAGTATCCACAAACAGATTTAGTTGAACAAGTTTTAAAGAGAAAAGGAAGCATGATATATGTTAAATTGTTAGGCTTTTCATCAAAACACAATTCTTAGATTAAGGCTAACGATATATCACTATAAAAGAAATCGTATTAATTTAAAACTGATTTATTCATTCATATAACGTTAAGATGTCGTTAACGTTAAACGGATATTCACCAGTACTTGTTGCAAACTATTTTTCTCCCATTGTGTTTGATAAGAATTATGTTTGTGGATTAATAAGCTTCGATACTTATCACACAATACCAAATGTTGATGTTGAAAATAATTTATTTCATATTGGTGATTATATAATAGAGATTCCTGTGGGATCTTATGAGTTTTCTGATGTAGTTAATTTTATTAAAGATAAATATCATGATTTGACTAATGAAGGTGATCTTTATATTAATGAAAATTTGAATACGTTTGTAACATCTATAAAAAGTACAATAAAGCTCATCTATTTCAATAAAGAACGATAAATTGGATCTTTGCTAGGTTTTATTAAGAGAGTATTACGACAACAAGTGGAAAATTTTTCAGATAAAACAATTGATATAAAAAATATTAATATAGTAATCATTAAATGTAATATTGTGAATGGATCATATATAAATAACGTGTCAGCACATACTATTCATCAGTTTTCACTTGACGTTATTCCAGGATATAAAATAATAGAAAGACGAACTAATCCAATATATTGACCTGTAAATTCGAGAGAAATATCTACACTGGTTTTAAGAGTTGTCGATCTCCTGAAACTTAATAAATTTTCGTGGAGAAAAAATATCTATTAGATTACATTTGAAACCTATTAAAGAATGATTATATTCAACAAAAATAGTGTAATGGTAATTGAAACAATTTGTTTACTATATGTTTTTTTACTTTAGTTTACCGAGCAACGAATAATGTTGCTCAAGGTATGTTGTTTTATAATTGTTCTTAATTGGGAAAAACCTTCTTCTTATAAACAAGTTTTGAGAAGAAAGATTAACCCCATATTCTATGGTTATAGATATAAATACTTATAAACTTATATTTAGGTTCTTATATTTACTTAAAAATAGTTTAGCAGGAAACCAAAATAAATGTATTTCCCACCGATGAAATGTGAGTCAAAGAATAATCACACAAACATGAAATGCATTTAAAGTGCTGCGGCGGCGACAAAGTTAAACATAGTTCGTGTGTGTGTAAACGTCACTCATTGACCGGTTAGCATTCACATGACCAAACGCACCTTTCAAATGCACCGGCACGAGGTGTCAGATGATGTTTGTTGTCCATGTGAGTTTTTAGTGACATTTGATATTCATTTGTTTATTTGTATTCATGCACTTTAAAGAATGAATTCATGCTATGTGTTTAGGAATGCAATATCGCTAGACCTCCATTTTTCGCAAGAATGTTCATATAACAGGAAATGTTTTATGGGCATTCTTGTACATAGATGTTAATTTTATTATTTATGTTCAAAAGGTTAAATTTTATTTTAAGTTTTTAAATTAAATTTTATTTGAATTACATTTGCTTTATTATTATTAATAATTTATAATATCTAATCCGGATTTTCCATTTTATTATGATTTATTACGATATAACTTAAGTCTATTTCTATGAACTATTTGATGTTTATTAGTTTTCTTATCAACTATTAGTAGTATGGTTTTGTACCTTCGCTATCAAGTTTTTCATATAAAATGAATGTGCATGCCTGGCTGGGAAACGTGATCGTTAAAAATATTTTTTGTTAGGTAATTAAGTGTATTTATTTTGAAAATGCGTTTTCCATCCTTGGATGGTTGTTTGTATTAGGAGGTTTCATAAAATTTGTATTGTGTATTAAGGGGTTTCAAAAAAAATTTATATGTAAATTTTTTTTTGTTTTTACATGCCTGATTTGAGAGTCAGTCAGGGCTTCTCTATTGAATATCACCCCTGAAACTTCTGTACGAACACCCCTTCCCGGCACCTATATTGAACAATTCTGTTGAATGTTTGTCAGGAAGCTGGAAATTTTCTTCATAGGTACAAAATATTTCACCGAGTTAAATATGAACAACTTCCCTACTAATTTTTTTCAGTTTTGATTGCTGAAATAAAATGAAACTAATAAAAAAAGGGCATTTCGGTCTATTTTTATTACCCTTGTCCTTTCTGTCTATTCATTAGCATTTTCTTTTTATTGCACTTGATAAGATGCATCAACTTAGGGCTTGTGTTTTTTCTCTTGTTTAAAGTAAACCATAAATGTTTGACTGTGTCCTCTATTGTCTGTCTATTTTTAATGAAAAATAAGGGTGCGAGAAAGTGAAACATTGTCTATTTTTAAATGCATTCATATGTCGTGTATGTACATATGTGTTCACATTTATATCGCTATTGGTCAGTTTGAGTGAGCTCGTTAGAATATTTTATTATATTGCGCATGTGTGCGTGTGTTTGCATTGGATCATTTTCTGTCTGTCCTTCTCTACCGTCTAGCTTTTTATCTCTACCTATTTCACACCCCAGTGCGTATATTTATGTGTATAAGGATACACAATTTCATTACACATATTTCTTATTTTTTTCAAAGAAAATGGATCAGAAATTTAAAAAGAGGTTACAAAACCAACATGCATTTGCATTACATAAATGTACGAGATACATGGAAAATTCTTAAGCAAAGTTAAATACCTGTGCCGGTCTATCTCTTTTTTATTACACTTGTCCTTTCTGTTTTTCTTTGCTGTCTACCTTTTTTTATTGCAGTTAATCTTTTTTTATTTAAAAATTTTGAGTTGGCATTTTCATGAGTGTCTGCTCCTCTACCAACTTTCTTGTTGGTCGCTTTCATTTATCGAAAAAATAATTGTTGCGATACCGAGAAAATTCTTATAACGTAAATAGTTGTGATTTTTGTTTTGATTTTTTGCAGTTTTGATTGTTGAAAGAAAATGAAACTAATAGAAAAATTTATATGGTTTTTTGCTTATCACCATGCAGCTGTATAAACGAATTCAACATGTAACTGTTTATCACCATACAGATGTGAAAAATGTATGACCGAATGTTGTAAATTTAAAGAAATTTTTTTACTATGAAAAATAAATATTTTCTTCATCGTTTTATAATATTGCTTTTTCTTAGGACATGTGCTAGCATAATTTAGTATAAATGCGAGTGTTTTTCAGAAATTTTTTTAAACAAAGCTTAGAACAATCAATAGCATTCTTTCTATTTTCAGCCTAATCTAATAAAAATACATACTGAAATAAATACTTTAAATAAAACTAATTGATATACAGAAATATATATGATGTGTTTTTTATTTATTATGGAGATTTTTTTATCTTACTTTTCCAGATTTCATAACAATTAAAAATGTTTATATGTATTTATTTTACTTTTCAGATATAGGTTAATAGTTTAAAAAGTCTTATATATAAATTAAAAAAGTTTCTGTGTTAATATTTATATATTCGTTATAATATAAATTACGTGCACATATATTAACATTTGGTATACTGATATTTTCAATATTACATCTATGAATTCAATTATGAAAATATATGAAAGGATAAGAATCATTACTATACATTCTTAATTCCTCAATCAATCTCAGGAATAATTTCTTGTGTTCCTTATCGATATGGCAACTGTATCCATCTAATAGATCCTTTAATTCAGCTGATGTGACCTTTTTTTTAATAAAGTTGATTTAGTTCGCAACAGCATACATAAATAACTAAACAAAAGTTTTAAATGTTTTCAATATTCTCTTTGTTTACATATAAATTAATAAAATTTCTATATAAAATAGCATTTTTTTTTACCACACATTCCCTTACAACTATTTCTATGATATTTACAGATATTGATGTTAATATTACTTTTATATAACGTTCTTATATTTGGACTATTAAAGTCATCTAAATGAAATATATATATTTCCATTTCTCCAAGCAGTTGACTTAACCATTTTACTTTTTCAATTCCTGTAACATATATAATTTGATAATGTTCTTTTTTAAGATATGATATTATATATTCTCTAAATTCGTTGAGCGTTGAATTTCCATCATTCCAACATAATCCATGTAAATGATTGTACAACCATTTATTTGTAATCCTATCTTTATTCGTTAATTCTGAATATTTAAAAGGGGGTAGAATGAGAAAAGTTTTAATTTCTGAATCAACTCCTACAACGCAGACTTCCTTTGCGAATAAATTATTATTAATACAGAAACCCTGTACATCTATGACTACATTTCTATATTGATCCATTATCTTATTATAAGTGAAAATATTTACAAAAAGTATTGTTCTTTTATTACTTTTTTAATATCAATAAATAAATCAGTTATGTTCATTTGTTTGCATTCAAAAATAATCTTATAATAAAATCCAACTGAAATTTTTCTTATGTAATGAGAGATCCATAATGATATCATCAGTGATATAGTTGTATATTTTAGGTAAAAAACAAAATAGCTCTCCAGTTCCAACATAATTTGTAACATACAATACAATGTTAGCTTTCTTTCACATCGTATGATTTCCACAGGTTCATTTAGCAGAAAATCTCTTAGAGATATGTTTTTTGATTTTATTTACAGATGTTATTAAGAAATTCAATTGTATTATTCATCTTCTTATTTTTATTTATTTTTTTATTATATAAGCTAATTCTCAAATTTAGTTATAATCAGCTTTTAGCTGGTTCTGAACAGCTTTTATCTGATCATGAACAGCTTTTTAACTGGTTAAGAACAGCTGTTATCTGGTTCTGAACAGCTTTTATCTGGTCATGAACATCTTTTTAACTGCTTACGAACAGCTTTTTAACTGGTTACGAACAGCTTTTTATCGGGTTACGTAAAAATTTATCTGGTTATGAACAGTTTATATCTGGTTATGAACAGCTTTTATATGGTTATAAACAGCTTTTATCTGGTTGCGAACAGCTTTTTATATACTTTTTTAATATTTATGCTTAACCGCAATTGATAAGAAGTTATTAAAATATCTAAAAACACCTTATAGTATCAATTATTGAATATAAAGAATCAGTTTGAAAATTCGTTTTACGGTGAAAAGTTAAAAGCAAAATAATGAGAGCAAGTTTAAGAAAATTGTTTCAAAAATCCTAATATTATATACTTACCTTTAAAGGATATGGAAGAAAATACTGCATATGAAATCAACAAGATAGAACGAGTAGATACAAAATATGGTGAAAGTATAAGATGTCTTGTAAATAAAGAATATCATATTTATTTACCTAAACGATTTCTGATTATTACTAAAAATCAGATGGATTATCTAAACGCAAATCCACACATTTTAAAGAAAGTTAAAGAAGTGAATTAGACCAGGTATTGTCAGGTATTGTATCAGGTCCGATCAGGTATTGTATCAGGTAGTGTATCAGGTCCGATCAGGTATGGTATCAGGTATTGGATCAGGTATTTGATCAGGTATGGTATCAGGTTCGATCAGGTATGGTATCAGGTTCGATCAGGTATGGTATCAGGTTCGATCAGGTATTAGACCAGGTATTAGACCAGGTCTAATACAAAAACTCCAAAGCATCTATTACTTAATAGTGCTAACATAATTATAATTTTTTTAAAAAGATAAAATGAATTTGCGATACGTATATAACGATCATGTTATTAGAGATGACATTTAAAGAATTAACAGATATATGTAGTCAATGCT